>VTPC01003465.1:36853-56802 GCA_011009095.1 Ignelater luminosus | reverse complement strand
TTCTATTGATATTAAGTGATTTTTGATAAATGAGGCATTCTTTTGAACAAAGTCAAAATGTGAATATAACTACGCCAAAATAACAACAGCCTGTGCTTATGTAGGATTATTTCGATTTCATGAAATTTTCAACATAATGCAGTACAAAACAAAACTCGTTTTGTAAATAAAATCTTAACAATTCCCTCTTTCATTGTGTTTTGGAATTAAGCGCCACCGCAACATTAATTAAACGATTTTCAATCTCTTATTTTCATTGAGTAATTCAAATTTAGAATAAAATCGGCTGCACTAACAAAACGAAACGTAGTCTGTAAACCTGCAACAGCTGTTAGAAATGCAATATCCGTCTTTCCTGCTTTAATTCGTTTTTGAGATAACTCAATATCTCAAGCTTTCAAGATGGATCAAAAGATATAAAATCGGAACTCTCAGGTTTTAACTTGCTATGAATAATCAGGTATTGTTTATAGAAGGAACTTCAAGAGAACTTATAGGGGTGATAAAAAGAAGAACAGACTTTGGAAGGTAATCTATCGATTAAAAGCTGAAAAAATCGAAATGTTAACCGTCGATTATTTACAATAAATCAATAAGTTCTTAATCTATCAATTGTAATTTCCTTGTCATTCGAGATTAATTCAATATTTTATGAATTAAATTTTAGTTTTGTCTTTTTCTATTATGTACAGGCTTTACTCAAAAACGACGCATCTCACGAGAAAAGCCAAAAGCAATTTTTTGCCACATCAAGTACGGATTGTAACTAATTCCAAGGCTTAAATAAAAATAGGTATGTTATAGTAACAAACATACAGTTCAATGACTATTGAAATTTGTGTCTTGAAGATGTTAAAACAGCAACAAATCATCAAATAAGATAATAATAACAACATTCTTGACTCGGTGTGATATGTACTATACAAGCACCTCTAGAATTATACAGACGCATTTCTGAAACACCCTGTGGAAGTAAAATTAGTTAATATTGGATACTATGACTCGCTGGTGCGTGTACAATTCGTATCGCAACAAGATGTTATAAATCTCCAAACCAAACACATCATGTGCTGATACACCAAAGAGGCTTAAGCATTGAAAATGAATATAAGCTAATTCGATAAAATATAGTTTACTCAGTTAAAACTACATTTTTAGGACTAGAGCTTACTTTCTAGGTGGAGATCAGACTTAACGATTCCTACCATAACTTTTTAAAATTAAAAAATGGTTGTCCATCTTATTACATTATGTTGGTAGGTTTCACTTTCATTCTGGTGCTAACTATTTCAAGATACACGAGATGTTAAATAATATGTAGATAATACTTTACGAGTAGGTTCTTTGGCCAAAAGTAAAGAAGTTTTAATAAATATATATAATCAAAAATTGATTGTTTTTAAGACACGGAGTCTAAAGTTCGTACTAACAAGATCTTCGCCACTGATGGAGGTGTCCATCAAAAAAACAAACAAAATAGTAGACGCCATGTAGTAACAGCTGTATGAGAAACTTCACCTGAATATTACATGTATTTCTACGATGCCAAAATCTAAAAGTGGATCCTCTTCTCTTAGTAGTTGAAAAGACTCTAGAATCAATGAAAAAATCTTAATAACAACAACGCTTTACGGCTTGCGCCGTCATCAGGACTCGTCTCGGATACTAGGACTAGGTCCAAGGCTATTCGTGCCGAACCGGGGATTCTCCCTTACAACCAGTCATCCGCGACCGGGCACGCCAGCCTCCCGGCCGGGCAACTGGCCCGGACCATCAGCCCTACTTTTGCCAAGTACTGGGGATTCTAATATCCACTAAACTAACGACCTATTTTGGCCTTCGATCCCAGCCATTGGGAATCGGATTACGGATGGAGAATCTAGTGTCTCCAGATGTGGACGGGGACTCGAATACTAGTGCCTGGTAGTCCGAGGACTACCAGGTTCGACATGTCATCGTCCTCGGCTCTCATAGTAGTGCCCCCATCTCCTATCTTGAGGTGCAGGTCCGACAGGTTATCGCCATGTCCACTTCCTCCTCCGGCGGGGATAGGGCGAGACTTGGCGCAAGCCTCATTTCCATCCCTCCCCATCAAAGTCTTCCATTGCACGCATGATTGGGAGAATCTCATCTCGAAAGAGATTTTGGAGACATTAGAATGTTCAAATTGTTTCCTTTAGGATAAGTAAAGCACATTCAGAAGATTAATGCTTAGGTCTTTATTTAACAGAAAATAACCACTTTTTAGCCGAAGAGTGCAGGGAACATTATCAAAATGACTCAATTTTAATTAAAGGTTCAAATAGGAAAATAAAACGTCTCCAATTAAAAAGCGCCTTTTCCACAATTCTGGTGGTATTTTACTTATCTTAGGTGGAGGGCAATTTTGCAACTTTTTATCATCTACCTTTTTAACAGAATCTTTATACTCAATATCTCGAAAACGGTGGATTTCTGGTCACATGTATATTAGACCTTTGACCTAATTTTCGGCGAAGAATTCCTGAAGTATTACCTACATATTACCTAACACCCTGTACGTTCTTTTTAATTTTCCCTTATTCTAAAGTACTTAAGTGTTTTTAGTGTGAAGCTGATTGGATAGTACTAACTACCTGCAGCAATGTGCGTTTATTGATGGAATAAAAAATTTTTACATAAAAAACACAAGCTACAAAAAATGAATAATTTAGACACGCTTTGGAAATATCAAATTATGTACTGTATAGTGAAGCCTGACTCGTGGTCGTATCTAGCATTCTTAAGACGGTCACTGAGAGGCAGATTCTAACGTTGGTTCAAAGCAGGTAGTATCTAGGAAGGTATAACCTGACCCGTGTTCATAATTTAGCTTTCTTAAGAAAGGCAATAGATACGGAGGGCGTGGCCAGACCTGTGTTTGCATTTAGCATTCTTTAAAATGATAGAAGGGTGAAGCCCGACAAAAAATGGCAAGAACCGACTCGCATTTGTATTTAGCTGTTGTTGAAAGTTAACAGAAGACGGAGCCCGACTCGTGTTCGTAATTACCTCTTTGAAACGATTGATGCGGGGCGAAACCCGACTTTTGACCACTGTAAATGACCCGTGAAATGACAAAGCCTGACCCGTCTTTGTATTGAGCTTTTATAGAAAGTTGATTGAGGCAGTCCTTTGGATTTGAGCCACTGGAGGTGGCCGTGAAAGAGCATAGTTCTACCTGTAGTCATAATTTAACATTTTCAAGAAGGTAAATGGAAGGCAAAGCCCGATTTTGGGTGACCGGAAATGATTTCTTGAATTTTGGGCAAGCGGAAGTGGCCAGCTCGCTATAGATCACGGAAAGTAACATATAGGAGAGGTTAATGAAGGGCAAAGCCCGACCTTAGGCCACCGTAAGTAGTTGGTGGAATGGCGAAATTCGACCCGTGTTTACCGGAGAGTGAAGTTCGACCTTGGGCCACCGCTGGTGGCCCGAATGCTTAGGCTACCGCAGGTAACATTCTCAAAAAGGTAAATGGAAGGCGAAGCCCGACCTTGCGCCCCTGTAATTAGTCTATGGAATGACAAAGCCCAGCCTGCTTTTCTATCTAGTTCGCAAGATTGCCGTAGGTTGTCGTAATTAGCTTTTCGAGAAAATTAATGGAGAGCGAAGCTTAACTCGTTTTTGTATTTAGCTTTCGTAGAAAATTGACCGAGGGCAAAACCCAACCTTCGGAATAAGCTCTTTTAGAAGATCAATAGATGGCGGTGCTCAAACTGTTTTCAAACAAAACGGCGATTCTACTTCAAAAAAGTTAAAAGAAAAGGGGACATTGTAGCGTGACATGACCCAACCGGAACCGTCTTACAGAAAAGAGAAACACGTACTCTTCTGGAAACGTTTTCACATGACTGTAAATGCTTTAATTAATGCAAGCTTTAAATTTGCTTAAATACAAATCAAGATAAAGAATTTATATAAAAGTGATGAGGTCAACTATGATTTATAGCAACGCGAAGTGGATGTTCAGTAGAGTATGGAAAAAAAGAAAAAGGAAAAGCGTTGATAAATACTTATAGAGGTAAAAAAGTAAAAAACCAAAAAAGAATATTAGTAGAGAAGTAAAAACAATAGGCATAATCAAAGCACAAACGATTTGATAGTTAGGATAGGTAGAAAGATCAAACAAAGCAGACAAAGCAGCAAGACAAGCCAAAAGGAGAATGAATTGATACACTGATTGAAGATTGGGCAATACTAGTATCTAAAGATAAAAGCATGAAGAGGCTGCAGAAAAAAATGTAAAACTAAAAGGCAATGTACTAATAAAAAGGAACCAAGGCATATGGAATTTGGAAAGCCGTATAGAAATGAGGCAGTGGCTTTCAAAACTTTACATTCGACTCAAGTACATTACAAAAACAACGTAAATAGACTCTCTGTTTGACTGTAGATTTCTGCCTCAGAAGCAAATCAAAACTTACAACCTGATAACTGTAAACTGTCCTTATTAGACAAATATGTTTCAGAACACCATAAGAGTACTCATTGGGAGCAAAATAAGTTAATTGTTTGGAATGATGAGTCGAAACTGCTCCTAATCTATTTGATTAGCTTTCAGGTAAATTTTCAAGCTGAATATAAAAAGTTTTTATTCTATTCTAGATTCTAGCAGCAAATCATTATTAGAGCTCACAGAAATAATTCGAAAATAAGATTAGAGAAAGTAGATATGAATTTAATGAGTGGAGAGGTCAGTTAATTGATATGACGAGATTTTAGAACCTATATATTTGGGTCTGTGCTTGGGTTGGCAATCCACAGGTGTTGATCAGTAGAATGCAATTATAAATTTGCAAGATCATTCATATAGGCATTTGATTGATTTATTCTAAAGCTTGAATGATTTTGAAATGTAAAATACCTTCGGAAATACTATCACAAGAAAAGACAAATTAGTGTTCAATATTTTTAAAAATATTTTGTTCACGTTTAGTTTATTCGTTATTTAAGTAAGTGTGCCTCATTTATTATAATTTTTAAATTACAATTTCCTTTATGTTCAAGATATTATTAAATAAAAGTCGGTACAACTATAATTAATTTCACCTTTGGTTATTAGCATAGAGTGTATTATTAAATTCAGATTCCGTGAAATTATCTGCACAAGAGGAATTTATTTTCTAAAAAATTTTTAAAATTTCCGGAAGTTAATTGGCGAATTATGATTAGAATCGTTAGTGAAGTTTAAATTAACAGAAGGTAATAAAATTAAAAATGAATGTTTAAGGTTTTTGGTAAATTCTGTAGTAAGATTCTTTCATCATTAAAATCGTTTAATTTACCTACTACATAATTAGCTGATAAGAATTTCGCATAGAATTGCATCAGTCAGAACGCAATAAAATTAGCAGATTGATTTTTATTACTATTCAATAGTTATTTATGGCCGCCTTATCGCAATATTGACTACAAATTATGAATTGTTAAGTTGGTTTATGTTTTATATTTTTGTTTATTGTTTGATAGATTATGCTAATTAGCAAAAAGTATTAAAATAGACAAGATAATATTTTCATAAACTTTAGCACGCTAATATAATTAAAACTGATAAATTTGTCTCGAACAAAATACCACTTCGCATTTGCCAAAAATGTCAAAAATCAGTTTAAGCAATAATAAGAACAAACTATAGTGAAATAGGTTGTTTTGTTTTTATTCCTTGTAAGCTAGAGTTAATTGTTTTGTACATCAATAAAACTCCCTAAAACTTTCCCAAATAAAAAGGGTCTTGTTTAGACATATTACAAAGGTTTCCCAAAAGAATTCAACAAGTTAGGCAAGTTTTATGTGAACTCGTCTGTTGTGTGTTTTTTGCGAAGTGACACCTTTCATGTTCACTGACGACTTACCCCAAGAGGAATCGTGCTTGCTAAATTAAAATCAAAACCAAAAGGTCAAAGGTCATGGTGGATCTTTTTTCAATCTTTCATCTCTTGCTACTTACTACGTTACTTTATTTTGCTTTATAGGAAGCAAGATGATAATATTAAAACCAATTAATGAGTACAATAGTGTTGCAATTTTTTTCACTTCATTTTCACACTGAAATTCAATATTTTGAAACAAGTTCATATAACAACATTTGAAATGCATCGATAATAAATTCATAAATAACTCGATTTACAATTGAATATAAAACCTAATCCAATTGATCAGGTGTGCATCGAATGTTTCAAAATATCTGCGTAACGTAAATATAAAACGTCACATGTAGTTACGTGTGTAGCAAAACAACCTACCTCCTCCGTTCTGTTGACAGAGATACGGAAACCTCCATATATTTCCTAATCCGACTGAATATCCGATAATTGACAGGAAGAACTGCATTTTTCCCGACCATGCCGCCCTATCAGGATCTTGTTCGGGAGCGCCACTCCCGCGGGATATAATAGATCCTCGAGGTCCTTGTAAAACTATGGTAACGCCAGGTCGTCCTGCTTCTGGTCCTTGCCGCGCGTTGTTCAAAGGAGCAAGTTCATGTCCGTTTCGGGTTATTTCTGTTGTTTTATTTGCCATTTTGTTGTTGTTTACAGTATCTTTCACTAATTCACTAATGTTGAACTTTATTTATTTATAAATGGAAATCTTAATGGGGTGAAAATGTCTTTTAAGAAATATTATTGCATGTAGCGTAAGATGAGCTAGCTGGTGGGAATGTCAACAAAATGTGTTATTTATAAATAACTTCTCGCTCTTTCACGTATGTTCGTTAAGTATTTTTAGGAGTAAAACTATGTTAAAAAATGCAGGAGAATTAGGCTACGAGGTATTCGTGTGGATGTTGTTATTATGGCAAGTGCTTACGTAGGAAAATAGGACAATTTCTTGAGCTTTTCTAAGAGAATTCACAGCTTCTATAAATATTAAGTAATTTTAAATGTCGAATTTATATTTAACCCATCTTTATATAAAAAAGGGTTTCAAATAACAAAAACACATTTAAAAAAATTCATGATTATTAATTTTTATTATCAATAAACAATGAATTCACTCGCAATTAAAAGTAACTAAAAACTTCACAGAAATTATAATTTATAATGGTTTTGGATTATTATTGTTTAAAATCCGGAAAAATTTTTTTAGTAATAGGTCATAGGCAAACTCGTGGCATAAGATCGATACCAGCATGTGCCTAGGTACGATTTTGAACCTTATGGTTTTTGCTTTACACTAAGCACATTCGCCGACACGCGCGATATTCCGAACACTGAACGAAGTAAATCTATTCAGCAGTGTAGTTGTTGTAGGGGAGTACAAATAGCTCGTTCATATTGGTTTTCAAGCGACACTGCTGAAGCGAGCTTTCGCAGGAAGATAGTTTTGATTTCCTTTCGATTTTCTACTTTCGCGCAGACGCTTTCCGGAAAATCTACGCACGAGAGAATAGAAGTTACGTTGAGCTTGATGCTAAGAGTCAAAGTATGTAATATTGTGTAAGCTTAAAAGGAAAGTTTTTTGACGCTGAAAGGATTTCTACAAATATGCTGTCTGAATGATACTAAGCTGTAATAGTTATAAACAGTGTGTGTTGGAAATATTGGGAAAAAGTCGTATAAGCAGGTCGTTTTTTAATTTGTTTTGTGGTTCACTAAATGTTTATTATACTTCTGTTTCTTTTTTATTAATAAACACATAATTTGTGGATTTTCAATAAACTTACTTCGATTTTGCTTGAAATAGAATCTTAAGAATCTTAAAACACATTTTTGTTATTTTATTCCATCAGCTGATGATTTACATAGTAAATGTTGTTAAAAAGCTTTATGAATAATGAAACACAAGGCAATGACGAAGAACGAGATTTAATTCGATTTTAAAGACGCGTATAAGTTATTTAAATTAATCTTCAGCTTGTCAAACCTTAACACTTTAAAATTTTTATTAAAGTATTTATTAAGTAGTATAATTGCATCTAATTAACTAACTGAATCTCAGAATATTAAGTTCACATTTTAATTCTTTTTTTTTTACTACCACAATTTTCTTCTAAATAATTAAGAAACACTTGTCTTTTATGAATTCCGTAATTTCCCTAGGACTGGTTTATTATCGTTTACAATCAACGTTCATTATATACAAAAACGAAAATAGACGTTTAATTATACAGTAACATCAATGGATCCCATATTAACGTTAAATACATTTTCAGCCTAACACTTATACGGTAATAGGGCCCAAATCCAACCCAAAATTGTAAACGTCAAGTCGAATTATGTTACGTGTAGTTACTGATAAAATCTAAAACAGAAATGTAAATAAACAGAAACGAAGACAAAATTATCCTTAATAGGATGTTGGACTTTTTCCTATTTAATTTTATTTATCATCAAACTGTCACTGTCAATTTAATAGCTGTCTTAAAGCTGTCTTAAAGCTTTCTTAATCAGGTTTGACCTGCTTCGATAGCATTCCAAACCGCTTTGAAATTGTTTCAAAGAAAGCTTCAAACTGTTCTAAAAAGGCTTAAAAATGCTGGACATTACTTCAAAGCGTCTTAGGCAATTTTAAACGATCTTCAAGATAGAAAAAATGATTTCAGATTATTTTGAGATTTATTTAGTTCTAATGAAATGTAGTAGTAAGCAAAGATTGTTCAAGAATATTTTAAGAACCTTAAGCTAAACATTGTCTTAGCATTAGTCTAGCTTAGCTACTACTACTAATATCATTTATAACTTTCGTTCAGGTTTGATTTAGAAAAGACTACATTAAAACTACCAGCATGCTACGAGGGTGGTCTGAAAAGTTTCCGACCTAACAAAGATACAAGACATTTTTTTTGAAAATTTCTTTTTATTCTTCAACATAGTCTCTTTGTAACTCTACACACTTCTCCCAGCGATGCTCCCATCTCTGTAACCCGGCATTTTTCTCTGCAGAATAATTGTTCACGAAGGTGATTGCCTCTTCATTTGACGAAAATCTTTGTCCTCCGAGCGCAATTTTTAGATGAGGAAACAAAAAGAAGTCGCTTGGGGCTAGATCTGGTGAGTAAGGCGGATGGTCAAGCAGTTCAAACTGTAATTCGTGGATTTTCGCCATGGCAACCGCTGAGGTGTGAGACGGTGCGTTGTCTTGGTGAAACAGGATTTTCTTTTCTGCAAATGTGGCCGTTTTTTCGCAAGTTCTGCCTTCAGCTTGTCAAGTAATGATGCATAGTATGCTCTCCTTTTTGAAGATAATCGATTAAAATAACTCCATGACTATCCCAAAAAACAGTCGCCATCACTTTCCCAGCCGAAAAAACAGTTTTTGCTTTTTTTAGAGCCGCTTCCCCTTTTGCAGTCCACTGTTTGGACTGTATTTTTGTTTCGGGCGTATAATGGTGTATCCAAGTTTCATCTACAGTAATTAATCGGCGCCAAAACTCGGATTTATTTCGCCTAAACTGCGCCAAAAGAGCGTTGGAAATATTCAGTCGAACACGTTTTTGGTCTAACGTGAGCAAAAGCGGCACCCAACGCGCGGACAGCTTTCTCATGCCTAAATGTTGATTTAATATGTGACAAACACGTTCTTTTGACATGTTCATAACCTCTGCTATCTCTCTCACTTTAATTCGGCTGTCGTCTAGCACCATTTGGTGAACTTTGGCGATGTTTTCGTCGGTAGTTGCAGTTTTTGGACGTCCCGAACGTTCATCGTCTCCCAAGCTCTTACGGGCACGTTTAAATTCAGCAGCCCAAAATTTCACTGTGGTAAATGATGGTGCAGAGTCTCCATACACAGAATCCAACTCATCTTTTATTTGCGAAGGCGTATTGCCTTTCAAAAACAAATATTTAATGACAGCTCGATACTCGATTTTGTCCATTTTCACAAAAAAACTCACATCAACTCACTCAAACGACTGTTACATAAAAACTGCGCGTCCAAAATGGCTGAAACTTTGGTGAGTAACTGTCAACAGATGAACAACGAAATTCAGTAGCTTTTATTTACGAGTGCTGCCATCTTCACGTTGAGGTCGGAAACTTTTCAGACCACCCTCGTATGTTTTATTAGGCCAACACTTTTCACGATTCTCTAAATTTTACAAGTATTTAAAGTTCTTAAATTAAATCCTTTCAGTAAGCATATTCTCTGAATTACATTACTTTGGAATCGCTTAGTTAACCGCGAATGGGAAAGATAAAGCGATTAACCTTTTTCACTCATTTTAACACAGAAACAGGAAACATTTGATGTAATTACATCTAGTTACATCTAGTAAAATCTTCACTTTTGAAAACAACACTCCAACAGAGTGTTGTATTGGATGTTCCCAATAACTGTCGATTTTTACAAAAACATTCAAAGCTTTTGTTGTGACTAGTATCTGAAAATTCGGAAAATGCTAACTGTTTAAATTAGATTTTCTATCTTAGCAATTTTTATACTATCAGTATAGCTTTTGAACTTCAGATCTTCAACTATACTACATAGTCGACAGATGGTAGCCATAAACCCTAGACATCCCGTCAGAACAACGTTTTTTGGATATCCAACATTTCTGTGACAAAGTTTGACAGGATGGTCCAAATTTCAATTCATCAAAGTAATTACCAGCTTTTTTGTCCTGTTTCTAATACAGAGAACGTGAGCATGAGATTTAGCCTGGAGAGTACACGCTCGTATTAGAAACCAATTTTTCCACCCTTTTCTTTATATTCATATTATTCGTTTCAGAAATTCCGTAATATAATTTATCTGATGCGTCGAAGACGCAGACTATTTTCTGTCAGCTTGGTCAACGAATCTAAAACTTGTTTGATCAGTTTCTAGAAAACCCAAGAGCAAACGTCATTCTTTATGTTACTGCTGACCTTCATTTCAGTTCATATGCGACGTTATCGTTACCACTTTGCTAGTTTAAAGCAACTATACTTCGACATTGCTCAGTGACAACCCGTTTCATTTTTAAATCTTCCAGGACATTTGCAGGCATTCATCTAGAGCTAACAGGTTTTCGTTTTCTTCAGTTTCGTTGTGCATAAACGTAGTTTCCAGCTAACACGAAAAGGTAGGTGTACCTGTAATTTTTAACAAATACAAAGCATTCTACAACTAATGGAGGTTATGTTCTAGGAAGGTTTTCTCTCATTCTCAAACATCAACTTCAAGGTGATGTTGTACGCCACTGTACAGTATCACTTTGATCTATACTTTACTGCGCACTTAACCTCCTGTGCCTTCGGAAGCCGTCGTTGTCAATGCGTATACACACAGCGCCAAAATGTTAAAGTAAAATAAAATGAAAGTTATAGCAGAGTTTACAAAAATGTCATCCGGATCAATTTACTTTTTCTTTATTCGACAGAACATTAACTGATGATAGATCTGTTGTTATTTATGCTACCCACCGCACCTGTTGAACCATTGTGGCATAGATCTATACACTATTCCGATCCAAACATTAAGTCCACGACCTCTAGTTCTTTCAGAAACAGGAAACTGTTGTAGTGTCACTGTGGTCATATTTGTTTCTCAATTGAGAATCAAAGAATGTATTGTACCAATATAGACGTGTTTTTATAATTTTAGTCCTATTAGTTATCGGAAATTCAACTTTATCATTTACTTTCCTCTGATATTTTTCTAATGAGAAATCGGAAATTATGCATTTAGTTATACAAAATCTCAGCTGAACGTGTATTCGTATGAGTTTAGAAATTATAGATTTTATAATTGGAAACTGGCATTTTAATAAACACAAACAAATTTTCTTATAACGGTTTTCAAGTTAGTATCCATTCAACGACTTATTGATTGGTTTGGTGTATTGCTTAAAATCTACCTTGAAGGTTCGTTTTTGGGCATTTTTTGACAATGTCTGACTGTCTTCATTGGGTTTCGGCAAGGGCGCTCTGGGCTGTGGTCTACATTTCATTGATGTAGTAAAACATAACATTGAGCTTGGACGGTCTTTCAAACGATTTAGAGCACTCTATATTCTGCGTGGTAGATTAAATCCAGGTACCCCCTTTTTAAATATTCAATTAAATTACTGTTAAATAGATGTTTACTTTTACTTTCCCAATATGGCTTTTATGCATCTATAACACTAAACGGCTGGTTAAGCTAGTCCTCTTTAATAGAGTAAATGTAATAGTAAACACAGAAAGTGAAAGAATAAAACAAGAGGAGTACGTTTTGAAAGAAGTGACGTAAGGTTGCACCTTAACGATGATTAACCGAGTGAGATTTTTATAACAGATTACATTTGAGCAATCGGTGTTGTTGATGTAAACCGAATTTCATGATTTTTTCTTTATCCAGAAATATTCCTTTGCATGCTGTTCCAAATCGTTTCAAAAACAAACTCAAAAACAAAAATGCAATTTTGACAATAGAGGTAATACGTCTATCCACGAGTAGTACATTGATGTCTGTTGGTATTTTTAAACGCTCTGGGTAATCATTTGCCGTAATAAGACTTTATTTTCCGAACGGTTACGGATTACATTTTTACTCAGGGTATTGTGTCTGAACATGCTCAAGATTTGTAATTTTTCGTTTTTCAGAATGATTCCAATGTTTTCTGAAAACCAACACAAATAAGTTCTATAACTTAATGATAAAGATTTCTTTTCCGTCTCTGATTCAGATTTGTCTATCTGTCGATCTTATCCGTGGTGATGGAATTTTTTTATCCTGAGGACAATTCCTTCCTTGTTTCCTACTATAGAATATGAAAGTAACTCGTGGTTTCAGCGATCTTAAATAATTTAAAGGAAATACTTAAGTCATCTTAGTTTTTACCCGCAACCATTTTTAATGATTCAAAACAGAAAATCTAGCTTGACACTACTTTTGATTTTGCTCGTTTCAATTTACATCATTTACATTTTTTTTGCTTCCTACTTTGTAAATGTAATTAATAATCGCGTAATCCACAACTTCGCATGCTTATGTTATAAGGTTTTAGTTTCATTAGGGCAACCACAATTTAATAAGAGTTGTTCTAATTGCACTCAACAGGGCATGGCACTTCTGTCATGTTTTCTCATCTGCATTAGCTGAATAATACCTTTCGAGCACAATTGAATAGAGAAAGACTATCTATAGTAAAGATACACTGCCTGACCAAAAAAACAAGAGTTTGGTATCACTCAATTTATTTTCTTTTTTAACTCTAGTTTTCACAAATGATCTGTGCTTTCACACTTCTCCACTGCCTTGACTTATAAAGATATCATTAGAATCTTACGAAAATCACTTTTTCGTCGCAGTTTGGTCTACTTATATTGATAATACCTAATAAATAACATGATAACTATGCTACATTTTGTATTCTGCGTTAGTATCTTAAGACTTATTCAGAAACAATTTCTGTTCTGCTGGAAATTTTCCATTCTAAAGAAAGAACAACTAAAAGGATGTCTAATTACAAAACAAAGAAATAATTATTCATGAAGGAAGGTAACCTTTTTTGGTTAGTTAGTACTCTATTGATTTGCAGGCACTTTTAGCAAATTTCTTTATAAATGACAATCGTAATAAAGTGGAAAATTTCCTCAAGTTAATCTAACCACGTAGTCACGAAAAGAAAACAACAAATGATTATGAATCACACAACGGTACGTAGTATGTATACGTATACATTAACGTTATACAATAATTGAACTGTATACCTTATAAATATATCATAATCATGATTTAATAATATGGTTGATGTTTACAGGAATGCGTTTGTTACTGTTTCATAAATACAATGTGTGTGGGTTCAAAGACGTAATAAAATGGAAATACCTATCACAAGTAAAAGAGTTAAATGTCTCTAATTATTACAATTTACATTAATCATGCATTGATGTTTATCAAGTTTGAAAATATTTTCAAGGTATGAATGATTTTTAAATAAGAGATTAAAATGGAATTTTAAATACTGAAAAATGTATATAAAAATAAATTATTAGAATGTTGTGTAGCTCGAGCGTGTTTAAATAATGCTAAAGAATCTTAAAATCGCACATTAAATCCGATCACAAATTGTAAAATAAAAAGTTCCAATTTAATAACGCTTTATGTAAAATGTCATAAAAACTTTACTATGCAATTACAATTACAGTTAATATTTATAATTAATGCAAGTTTTTTTAATGTCTAACAATATAATTAGGCAAATACGCATTAAAATTGTATTATCAACTGGTATTTCTTGTATCTTCCTATTTGAAGCGAATGCGAACATCTATCGGCTAGAAACGTCAAGCTAGGGAATCAATAAATAGGAAATTGAAAAATCATTATCAAGTACAAGGTTGTTAAGCGAAAGGTTTTGCCCTCCATAGTTTCCACTCTGTAATACATAACAAATATACACTTGAAGAAACTAATAGTGCCATGAATTATCTGTAATAAAAACAAAGAAACTTAGTAGTGTACAACACCTATAACATGACCAATTTTTATTCCACCGAACTAACTTAAGGCGACCTTAGGGGTGATTAATATTAATACAATATTCTTTAGTAAGCGTAAACTGCAGAAATTACAAATTATACAGAATGACTTTTAATTGGTGCACATACCTTTTGTGGGTCCATGATGAAAAATTAGAACAAGACTGTATATCCTACACAACTTTATTAGCGAATATTGATTCGTTGCTCAAGACGCAACATCATGATCTAATGGTGTTCTCAATTCTCTTCAGAATGACATTGATTGGACTGTTATTCGAATACTGCAAATGAACTACTACTTTCGTTATTTTATAGTAACTTCCTTTAATTTTCAAAAAAGCCAAAAAGAATGAAGGTGAACTGTATTAATTGCAATATTCAGCTTTGTCATCATCCATTCTGTCTACTGAATGTTTACAGCTCGCTCTTTGTAATATCTATTTACATCAATAAGATCAGTGCTGATTGTAGCCACTTTTCTAATACATACAACAGAAGAAATTATACAAGGTGTATTCAAATTATGGTAGCATTCATGGGTAAATTGATGACGATTGATGTAAAAGTTTTTTCCTGTGTCAACTGGTTAACGACTTATGGCGACTCATATGCAAGTCAGATTATTACATTTTCTCTAATAACTTTCGATCGGATTGAGCAATTGTGTTCAAATTTTGCACATTTGCTTATTGGTGTGGATTCTCCTCAGTTTGCTTAGTGAGAGAACTTGCCTTCAGCACCCCCCTTTTTTTTAAAGAAACTGTTCTGTCTCCACCTGTAACCTGCAAAGTAGTCGTCATTCTAAAAAAACTATTCAAAGTAAAAGTTTTTTTGCTCTTTCATCTTTTAGATTTGAGTAATGCTTTTTAAAAAAATAACAAACAGTTGTTTGCAGAAACTGGGTAAATCTTCATTCCTAATATCGGTAAAATGCATAACTGTCTTATGTTTACAAGATGTTGTGTTATTACCTGTAATAATTATTAAATAATTAATTTTGGCTTTTAACATTTTTCTCTGTGTACTTTCCGAAAAGGCAAGACTTTGTAGATGTAATTCATTCATAAAAAGAGTTTGAAACTACGTAGTCCATAATTCAAAGATTCAACATTAAGACTATGTCATGAAAAGTCCTTGTTGTATTGCATCGGTGATTGCTTTAAGGAAGCATATGCTACTCACGATATTTCTTTCAAGGTAGCAGCTTTTCATTTCTCACCTTGGTGTAACAATATAATGATGCATCTGATCTTGTTTAACAGGCAATAGTAAGACATAAGTCTATACTTGTATTTCTTAGAATTCTACCAAAGCGTGATTATGTTCCGTCCATTGACCTGTAAAAATCAGTTTTTTGCTATATGGAAACGAACTGGACGATGACAAATGTTTGAAGACCACTTTGAAAACTGTGGTACCAGCCTTTTCCAACTGCTCTTTATGAAAGACCAACAAGTTGGATGTCTTTTATTCAGTTAATTTTTTTTTAGTACTTACTTAGTCGAATGATATCAATGATTTCTCTCTTTCCGTTGATGTTACTACTTCGGGTCTTTGGCTGTGAAAGGACTGAAATAGCCATCAATTATAAAAGTTTAGTACATAAACTTTCTATTACTATATCAGTACAGCTCAATATTAGCAAACACTAGGGTAAGTCCGGGAGAGATGGCCTTGCGGGACAGATCACTCGGCGCGATATGTTCTGTTTCAGGTATGTTATGTAGATCCGGCATTAGTAGTTTATACAGATGCATCGTGGCTATAACCTCTTTTGAGAGGTGAGTAAAATAGATAATAATTTTTATAATGCTCTGAAAGTTTTGCTACAAAATATTCATGATGCTGACTGAATTCAATCAAACGAAATTTTTACATTTTATGTACAGTAATGACCAGAGTAGCGATTATAGATTAAGATTTATTAATTTGTATTTGCTCTACGTAACATATCCAGTAGTTATTCGATGAGTCAACTCACCCTAAAATTTGGGATAGATAGCTAAGTGTTTCCAGGAAGAGATGGCTAACAATTAAAAAGAGGAATTATCACTTCTTTTTAATTTTAAGATATGCCAACGGAATATAAAACGAAAGTCAACCAAAATATAGGTTTGGGGAGTGAACAACAATTATTGAATGCTGTAGCTGCAGTCCAAAATAGAACGGTGGGTGTAAGTGCTGCATCAAGAAACTTTAGAGTGCCGCAGCCAACACTGCAGAGACGAATTAAACTCAATAACTTTGTTAAGAAGAGTTTGGGGCCGTCATCATTATTGAGAAATGCAAACGAAAACAAAATAGCACTGTACATCAAAAAACTCCAAAGCAAGGCTTTGCACCTACGAGGGAGTCCATACGATCAATGGCATATAATTCGGCCAAAAGACTAGGTATTAAGCATTCATTTAATAAGGAGAAACAGCTAGCAGGGTATGACTGGTTAAGCATGTTTTTAAAGAGACATCCTGATCTGACGGTGAGAAAATCTGAAGGAGTTATTCCGTTCGCAAGGAATGAATAGAAAAGACGTTGAAGAATATTTCGAAAACACTTGTTGAAAATGATCTTGTAGACAAAACAAGACATATATTCAATATGGATGAAACAGGATTGCAGCATAATAATCAGCCTGGACACGTTATAGCAGAGAAAGGTGCAAATAATGTAACTGCAATTACATCCAGTGAGAAAGGTGGAACAATAACTGTGATTTTACGTTGTAAGGTGTTTTTCTCCCTTCAGCCTGCATACTAAAGGGAAAAAACAAAAAACCAGAATTCCAAGACGGTATGCCGTCTGGATCGGTGATTCACATAAACCAGAAATCAGCATATATCGACAGCGAAATTTTTTTGGACTGGATGAAGAATCACTTTGTGCCTAGGAAACCGCAAAGCAAAGTTAAATGAACATTCCTGTCATTGCAATTTAGTTGAAATGTTGGAATATGCAGAGGAGGTTGGTATCATTCTCTTATGCTTTCCTAGACACACCACCCAGTTTCTACAGCCGTTGGACAGGGTTTTTTTAAAATCATTAAAACCTTATTTTATAATACGTGCAACTTGTTTAATTCGACAAATCCAACTATGAAGATAAACCGACTGCAGTTTGGAAAATTGCTAGCCGCAAGATGGGCCAGGGCTGCATTAGTAAATAATGCAGTTGCTGCCTTTAGGGCCGCCGGCATGTTTCTTTTGAATTCACATGCAATACCAGATTGTGCCTACTTAAATGATTCCAGTGATATACTAATGCAAAATCTTCATGATTCAGGAAATGTTCTGGTTGAAACTCAAACAGATACAGATATTATTCATCCAAATCCACAAACGGAAGCAAACCAACAAAACGCTGGCAAAAGTCCAGGCAAAATATTAGATGTTATAAATCCAGTTCATTTTACTTCTCCTGAAAATATAGCAAAAAAGAAAACACATTGCATAAAAAAACAACAAAATCAGAAAAAGAAAAAACCTCAAAAAATCAGTAAAGTTAAGAAAATATCAAGAAAAGCCCTTACATATTCATCATCCTCTGATGAACAAGAACTAAATGTTGAATATCAAGAATCAGGTGATTTAGAAGAATCCAGTGAAACTGAGTGTGTGGGATGTGGAGAACAGTATAATCTGACTCACAGCAAAGTTGACTGGATAAAATGTACGAATTGTAGACGATGGCTTCACGAGACTGCTCGAAGTTTCAAGATTATTGTCAAGAATTCTCCAAATCTCTGCGTTGGAAAAAATAAACAAAACCTACTTACTACCTTTTATTGACATGAAAACTGACGAGCCATCTCACCCGTAGTGTGTGAGTCATCTCACCCCTACCAATTGGGTAAGATGGCTTTTTACATATTTTCCATGTTTTGCGTTTTTACATATACTGTTTTTTATTTTACCTTTTTTTGATTGCATAAGAATGTATCGATATATTTTTAAATAAACATGTTTCATTGCCAATAACCGTTTTATTAAAGTTAACAGTTATGCAGAGGTAAAATGAAAAGGGGGCAGACTCTCCCTGACTTACCCTACCTCCTTTAACACCATAAGTAAGTTGTTTTTATCGAAGGAATACGAAAAGTTGTTTGTTGTTAGTTTCTCTTTTACAAACAGTAATAAAATAAATTTTAGCGCACAAAGATATAAATCAACACAAAAATACTTACAATGATAATATTCAATTGCAGAAGTTGGCACGTAACGCTAAGAAACCAAACAGGTCTGCCTTTCTGCGTCATTGTTGTTATTGCAATTTTTTTATCTCTTGATAGAAGCTGTGATTTTAGGAGCTGCCAATTTCTCTTCAGCCCATTCCAGATGAAATAATTGTGCTGAGACGCAGCTTACTGGTTATAGAATAGAGTTGAAGGCAGCGATGGTTGAGATGGCACATGGTTGATGCTTGATCCGCCGGCAACAGATGCTACTGAAACTTGGAGCTGATTGATAATAAATCATTGTTTAGGTTAATAGCGAAGGTACTGGAGACGTAATGGTGAAGTAGTCGGTCGATAATGCTGAAGACGGTTGTCGTAGTCAGTAGATGATGGTGTTGGTGTAATATTGGCAAAATCATGGTAGAATAATTGGAGCCTGTTGACTTGTAGAAAGGTAAGCTGAGACTGTGGAGGTTTGGTGTTTGAAATGAATGGGAATTGGGGGAAAGTGAGCGAAATGGGTATGGATACGTGGTTGGTTGTTTTAGAAATGTGACGGAGCAAATAATGAGATTTTGTTGATGGAGATTTAAGCAGCCATGCTGACCAAAGACTCAAGACCGCAGCGTAAAATGCTTGGGATTTGAGTTTGATGACGGGCAGCTGGAGATTTCTAGTCAGTCTGCAAGATCCTTGAGTCTTTCGGTAGCTAAAAGCTCTAGTGTAGTCTTGTGTACGACAGACAGAACTTACTTTTTCTGTTAGATTATGTTCTACAATAGGTTTTACAATATGATTCCAGTTAGATTTTATAAAATACGTATTACAAAAGTTTAACATTACTATTAGCAATCTAACGAGTTTCTTAACAATCTGACGGTTTTATGGTCTTTATTATAATCATTCAGCTATTTTTATAATATTCCATAATATGACATTATCATAAAAAAACGTCATTTCAGATGGTAGGCTATATGTAGGTTTCATCATTTCTTAATGGTCATTAAATTATATTAAGATCAAGCCCATCTGGGAATAGGCACCAACATTTTAATCAACAGTGGTTCCGCTGTTGCTGTTCCTTATTCTTTCAAGGTTTTTGCCTGCTATGTTCAATTTGAGTTTCCTATTGCCGTTTACTCTGCGCCTATTTTGTAAGGTATAGATAAAGATAAGAATTTACGAGTACAAATTAAATGAATATTACACACATAAATAAAACATAATATAAACATTAAGGTGTTGTCAATTTACTCAGATCTCTTACCACAATCGGTTTACAGAAACTTTAATTTATGATGCCATATATGTATACAAGATTTTTACTGCTTCTATTGGTAAAAACAAGTTTTCCAGAATCAAAAAT
>VTPC01003465.1:22234-36453 GCA_011009095.1 Ignelater luminosus | reverse complement strand
CAGCCTTTTCCAACTGCTCTTTATGAAAGACCAACAAGTTGGATGTCCTTTATTCAGTTAATTGTTTTTAGTACTTACTTAGGTGAATGATATCAATGATTTCTCTCTTTCCGTTGATGTTTACTACTTCTGGTCTTTGGCTGTGAAAGGACTGAAATAGCCATCAATTATAAAAGTTTAGCACATTAACTTTCTATTGCTATATCAGTACAGCTCAATATTAGCAAACACTAGGGTAAGTCTGGGAGAGATAGCCTTGCGGGACAGATGACTCGGCGCGATATGTTCTGTTTTAGGTATGTTATGTAGATCCGGCATTAGTAGTTTATACAGATGCATCGTGGCTATAACCTCTTTTGAGAGGTGAGTAAAATAGATAATAATTTTTATAATGCTCTGAAAGTTTTGCTACAAAATATTTATGATGCTGACTGAATTCAATCAAACGAAATTTTTACATTTTATGTACAGTAATGACCAGAATAGTGATTATAGATTAGGATTTATTAATTTGTATTTGCTCTACGTAACACATCCAGTAGTTATTCGATGAGTCAACTCACACTAAAATTTGGGATAGATGGCTAAGTGTTCTCAGGAAGAGATGGCTAACAATTAAAAAGAGGAATTATCACTTCTTTTTCATTTTAAGTTATGCCAACGGAATATAAAACAAAAGTCAACCAAAACATAGGTTTGGGGAGTGAACAACAATTATTGAATATTGTAGCTGCAGTCCAAAATAGAACGGTGGGTGTAAATGCTGCATCGAGAAACTTTAGAGTGCCGCAGCCAACACTGCAGAGACGAATTAAACTCAATAACTTTGTTAAGAAGAGTTTGGGGCCGTCATCATTATTGAGAGATGCAAACGAAAACAAAATAGCACTGCACATAAAAAAACTCCAAAAGCAAGGCTTTACACCTACGAGGGAGTCCGTACGATCAATGGCATATAATTCGGCGAAAAGACTAGGTATTAAGCATTCATTTAATAAAGAGAAACAGCAAGCAGGGTACGACGGGCTAAGCATGTTTTTAAAGAGACATCCTGATCTGACGGTGAGAAAATCTGAAGGAGTTATCCCGTTCGCAAGGAATGAATAGAAAAGACGTTGAAGAATATTTCGAACTCTTGCGGAAAACACTTGTTGAAAATTATCTTGTAGACAAAACAAGACATATATTTAATATGGATGAAACAGGATTGCAGCATAATAATCGGCCTGGACACGTTATAGCAGAGAAAGGTGCAAAGAATGTAACTGCAATTACATCCAGTGAGAAAGGTGAAACAACAACTGTGATTTCACGTTGTAAGGTGTTTTTCTCCCTTCAGCCTGCATACTAAAGGGAAAAAACAAAAAACCAGAATTCCAAGACGGTATGCCGTCTGGATCGGTGATTTACATAAACCAGAAATCAGCATATATCGACAGCGAAATTTTTTTGGACTGGATGAAGAATCACCTTGTGCCTAGGAAACCGCCAAGCAAAGTTAGATGAACATTCCTGTCATTAAAGTTGAAATGTTGGAATATGCAGAGGAGGTTCGTATCATTCTCTTATGCCTTTCTAGACACACCACCCAGTTTCTATAGCCGTTGGACAGGGTTTTTTTAAAATCATTAAAACCTTATTTTTATAATACGTGCAACCTGTTTATCGCGACAAATCCAACTAGGAAGATAAACCGACTGCAGTTTGGAAAATTGCTAGCCGCAAGATGGGCCAGGGCTGCATCAGTAAATAATGCAGTTGCTGCCTTTAGGGCCGCCGGCATGTTTCCTTTGAATCCACATGCAATACCAGATTGTGCCTACTTAAATGATTCCAGTGATATACCAATGCAAAATCTTCATGAATCAGGAAATGTTCTGGTTGAAACTCAAACAGATACAGATATTATTTATCCAAATCCACAAACGGAAGCAAACCAACAAAACGCCGGCAAAAGCCCAGGCAAAATATTAGACGTTATAAATCCAGTTCATTTTACTTCTCCTGAAAATATAGCAAAAAGAAAACACATTGCTTAAAAAAACAACAACATCAGAAAAAGAAAAAACCTCAAAAAATCAGTAAAGTTAAGAAAATATCAAGAAAAGCCCTTACATATTCATCATCCTCTGATGAACAAGAACTAAATGTTGAATATCGAGAATCAGGTGATTCAGAAGAATCCAGTGAAACTGAGTGTGTGGGATGTAGAGAACAGTATAATCTGACTCACAGCAAAGTTGACGAGCCATCTCACCCATAGTGTGTGAGTCATCTCACCCCTACCAATTGGGTAAGATGGCTTTTTACATATTTTCCATGTTTTGCGTTTTTACATATACTGTTTTTTATTTTACCTTTTTTTGATTACATAAGAATGTATCGACATATTTTTAAATAAATATGTTTCATTGCCATTAACCGTTTTATTAAAGTTAACAGTTATGCAGAGGTAAAATGAAAAGGGGGCCGACTCTCCCTGACTTACCCTACCTCCTTCAACACCATAAGTAAGTTGTTTTCATCGAAGGAATACGAAAAGTTGTTGGTTGTTAGTTTCTCTTTTACAAACAGTAATAAAATAAATTTTAGCGCACAAAAATATAAATTAATACAAAAATACTTACAATGATAATATTCAATTGCAGAAGTTGGCACGTAACGCTAAGAAACCAAACAGGTCTGCCTTTCTGCGTCATAGTTGTTTATTGCAATTTTTTATCTCTTTTTTTTCCTCTTCAGCCCGTTCCAGATGAAATAATTGTGCTGAGACGCAGCTTACTGGTTATAGAATAGAGTTGAAGGCAGCAATGGTTGAGTTGGCACATGGTTGATGCTTGATCCGCCGGCAACAGATGCAACTGAAACTTGGAGCTGATTGATAATAAGTCGTTGTTTAGGTTAATAGCGAAGGTACTGGAGACGTAATGGTGAAGTAGTCGGTCGATAATGCTGAAGACGGTTGTCGTAGTCAGTAGATGATGGTGTTGGTGTAATATTGGCAAAATCATGGAAGAATAATTGGAGCCTGTTGACTTGTAGAAAGGTAAGCTGAGACTGTGACTGTGGAGGTTTGATGTTTGAAATGAATGGGAATTGGCGGAAAGTGGGCGAAATGGGTATACATACGTGGTTGGTTGTTTTAGAAATGTGAAGGAACAAGTAATAAGATTTTGTTGATGGAGATTTAAGCAGCCATGCTGACTAAAATGGTTTTTCTCAAAACCGCAGCGTAGAATGCTTGGGATTTGAGTTTGATGACGGGCAGCTGGAGATTTCTAGTCAGTCTGCAAGATTCTTGAATTTTTCGGTAGCTAAAAACTCTAGTGTAGCTTTGTGTACAACAGACAGAACTTGCTTTTTCTGTTAGATTATGTTCTCCAATAGGTTTTACAATATGATTTCAGTTAGATTTTATAAAATACGTATTACAAAAGTTTAACATTACTATTAGCAATCTAACAGGTTTCTTAACAATCTGACGGTCTTATGGTCTTTATTATAATCATTCAGCTATTTTTATAATATTCCATAATATGACATTATCATAAAAAAACTTAATTTCAGATGGTAGGCTATATGTAGGTTTCATCATTTCTTAATGGTCATCAAATTATATTAAGATCAAGCCCATCTGGGAATAGGCACCAACATTTTAATCAACAGTGGTTCCGCTGTTGTTGTTCCTTATTCTTTCAAGGTTTTTGCCTGCTATGTTCAATTTGAGTTTCCTATTGCCGTTTACTCTGCGCCTATTGTGTAAGGTATAGATAAAGATAAGAATTTACGAGTACAAATTAAATGAATATTACACACATAAATATAAACATTAAGGTAGTGTCAATTTACTCAGATCTCTTACCACAATCGGTTTACAGAAATTTTAATTTATGATGCCATATATGTATACAAGTTTTTACTGCTTCTATTGGTAAAAACAAGTTTTCCAGAATCAAAAATATTTCCCAATTAACCAAAAAAAAATGTAAACAATAAACACTAACGTGGTAAAATTGATATTTTGAAAAACGGATTCTAGAACTGTTAAACTCAGATTTGAGAATAAATAATAATTGAAAAGAAAACGAAATAATATAAAAGTTGAATAATTGGTTCTTCCCTAATTGCCAGAAAGGGTTTTCTCAGATCTTACCCGTAAAAGATATCTTTCTACATGCTGATTAATATATTTATTATAAGAGTGGCTTTGGATTGAAAATTTCAAAAATATTTGAATATTAATAAAATTGCGTTTCTGTTGTTACCTTTTATCTCTCACTTTTCCGTGGGTGGAAGTTAATAAAAAATTAATACTTAAGCGTTCCTTTGATCTTCAGAAAACAGTGTCTCCATAACAAAAAGTTTGCAAATATTATTACATTTACCTTAAAAGTTGTCTTATCTTAAAATACTCCCACGTTTATGCAAAATCTCAGAATAGGCAACTTTATAGAACAACACAAGATTACTGTTTACCCAGCCACTATTGTTACTTGAAGAACAAACATGAAAGGGATGACGCAAGTTTAGACAATTTGAGATGAGAGGACTGAACACTGAAGTTTGAAGTGATACTTCTAAAAGGCCGACCCTAACAACCATAAACACGAATCTTCTTAGCTTTCTAAAAGAAAATACTGAAAACTTAAAACTAAACCTTATAATTTATGGACGTTATTCGTAACGTACCTTAACGTAAATATTTTGTTTTGCAATCATAAAATATTTTAACACAATTTCCCCCATCAGATAATATCAAAACTATCTTTTTTAAGTAGGTCGGGACGTAGGGATATCGTCGATTGAGCTTTTACACAAGACGTAATTTATCGATCTGTAACGTCATCGGAAGGTACCGCTGGAATCCGGGAGCTTTCGCATTTTACCCGGACCCAGACATTACAAACGCGCTTGCGTATACTCTGAAATTTTCGCAAGGTTAGAGTTATTTAATATTGCATCATCGGTTGACACATTTCCTGCGTTTTGTTTATTATACAAATACACCTTTTTGTATGTAACATGCGTCAAGGGTAAATTGTTTAATATAAAATAATTTATGAAGAAATAATTATTGAAAAACAACAATAAAATAGGAGGGAAAATTGAAAAACCTTTTGATACTGTGCCAAGAACTTGCTACTATGTTTAGAATCCGTGACAAAATTCAATTCAATTGTTTTAAGAAAGATATATCTGTTGGTTTAATTTTATTAAAGCTGAAATGTTAAGGAGAATGAATATTAACTAGTTTACTTATCCAGAATTTAAATTTTTTTTATATTCTATTCTACATCTGTGATACTTTTTTGATCGTTTGGAAAAATAAGAAACTAAAACATGGAACATCATTGCACCACATTGTATGTCCGCAGAAAAGTTTTACTATATACAATACTTAGCTTGTCTTATACTTACTGATATTATTTGAAGTACAAGCAATCAAATTAAATTAATCCTTAGCTTTTCACTGCTTAAAGATCAAGACGTATGGCTTACAATGATTGCATAAACTTTGCAGCTCAAAATTCTTGTGCATTTGCTTCTTATAGATGTTCGATAATGGTGTCAGGAAGGTGTAACCACTACCGGTACCGTTGCTAATGTGTGAAGCGGTGAGCATCTGAGCGATCGTTTGACGCACAAACTTCAAAGGGAGGACGTACTTACTTTTGTCCATTGATAAATTTTCAAATTTTTTACTTTTTCTTTACCATTGAGAACCTTGTATCTGAAAGTAAACTACTGTAAAGAGATATATCAAATTGATATAAACTTATTTGGTAACTTTTCCATCATTTACCGTCTCATTCAACATCTTTCTCCAGAGACATGATGAATAAAAAAACCTCTCTTTAGAATAGGATTTCTTGTTTCTAAATACAAAATTTGAGCGTTAAGAAAGTGTTCGTAAAATAATTTTCTATTACTTGAACCTAACTTTAAACGTAATGCTACTACATTACATACAGATTAATGAATAGTCTTTAATTGAAAGAGATTGGAAGTCGCATAAAATTATAATACCTTTGAACCGCTTCTAAATTAAATTGAATCAGGAATAATGTACAGAGTGCTTCATAACGACTTTTTTAATTTTGGGAAATTTGCGTTGTTTTAACAATTGTTTGAAAAGTAGGATCATTAATAGCAGGCATCGTTTGTGATAAAAAAAGAGGCAATCCCCATTACGAAGAGTCCGTAACGAGATTGTCTTAGGCAATGCAGGTTTCAACAAGAATATAAAATGCAATCCTAAAAAGTTTCCATCGAACAAAGAGAGGTTAGAAACGTAAGCAATAGCAAATCAAAGTCAGAGAAGAACGTATGAGGTAGGATTTTTAGTAAACATGAGACAAAAATAAGGCAGTGCGTACAGAAAACTATATGCTATGCTATATATAAGAATGGAAGGCACAAAAAAATTATATCGATAATAAACATACAAGCCCCAACGGAAGAAAAACACGAATATGCTAAACTCCGATATTATGAAGAATAATCGACTGTATTTCATAACATACCCGAAACAGAATATAGTTATAAAAATGGGAGATGAAAATGCAAAAGTGGAAATGAACTTAGACTGACAGCTTTAGCAATAGAGGAAAAATAAAAGAAAATATATACAAAGCAACATGGACCATACCAAGAACAAATGAAACTAGCCAAATCGATCACATACTAATTAATGAAACATACATAAATAAAGTCAAAACATTTAAAGGCGCCGAGGCTTACTCGGATCACTTCCTAGTAAAGGCAAACTTAAGACAGATAAAAGTAGGAAAACTAAAAATAAAAAGACATAGGAACATTAAACATAATATGGGAGAGTTGCAAAACCAGGAAGTAGCAAAAAGGTACAGAGAAATTGTAAAAGCCAGAAGCACTAGGAGAACATAGAGAGAAAGTGGGCAACACTAATAGAGATAATAAAAAAAGCAACAAGTTATACCAATAAAAGAAAAAACTAAAAAACATAATTGGATGAAAAAGGAATGCAAGGAAGAAATGGATAAAAAAAAGTATTAAGAAATAAAATGTTGCAACCAGGAAAAGATAAGAATATAAAAGATTATTATAAACAAAGGAAAAAAGTGAAGAGTATGTGTAGATCACTCAAGAAAAAGTTTAAAGAAGACTAGCAATCAGAAATGTTTATAAGGACATTAAAATATATAAGAAAAACTGAAACTCCCTCGTTTTGACCTTGATAGATACTACAATCTTATACGTTTTAACTATAGATTCTGCTTCAAATCCACAGATTCAAAGAAAGATTTTCTTAAATAAGAATGAAACGTTTAACAGAATGTGAGGTAAAAAAATCAGTAGGTAATTGCGTTGTAATTGTAGAGAAGGTCTACATACAAAAAGGATCTATAGTATTATCCCCTTCATCTGAGACATTTTCTAGGACCGACGCTGACGTTAGTGTAAAGTTGCTAGATTGCCGCAATAGGCTACATGCATCTTTTGGCTTAACGCAGTCCACTCGGTGATTATGTGTCCATGTTGGACTAATTTAAGTCCTTGTTTATTTATACGGTTAATAAAATAAAAACATAAGCACCAAAAAGACATATAGGGCAAAATTTACACAAGTAAATAATTTTTCAAGTATTAGGTCTTTTAGATTTGAAGAAATAGACTGTGACATCTTTTGTTAGAGCTTAGTCTATATATTTTCAGATGTTTTAAATTTCTTGAGTAAAATAATTACAACTTGTTTTGGAAAAATCACAAAGTGGTAGAGATACAACCTTAATTTCTTACAATAGCCGCCATCGAACAGTCTATACAAAATCCTGATAGTGTCTTTTACTTTCGACAATTATATGCGAAGATCAAGTTTTGAATTATATAAACCAGGTGGGAACAACTGAAGCTCACTGCAGGACAAGTAGGCACTTGCGCTTTGGAAGCGCCGACCACTGGCGACGGAACACGTTGTACACCACAGCTCGATATATTTAATTATGAATTTCTTCGATCGATTATATCTAATGATCGACAAAAGTAAAAAACAGCTAATTAAGTAATGATCGAATTCCTGATACCTTTTATTGAACATCAACTGACTGACTGACCTCATAGTTGACATCAATCATCACCAAAACGTTTTAACATTTTATCGAAAGAAATAGTATGACATGACGTGGTAAGCATATTGTTATGCCGAGTATTTACAGAATGTACCTAGATACCAATTCAGAACCATACGCCCCTGACATTAACATGATCATTGACATGTATTTTCACATGTTACAATTTTAAGGGACGGCCTCAGCAATGTGTGCGCTTTAAGACAGCTTTAGATCTTCATGCTCTTGCGCCTTACATCAACAAATATAAAATATCTTCCGACGTAGGAAACTTAAGGTCTTAGCGTAAGAATAACTGTTACAAAGAGGAACTTTGTCGATCCTTAACTTCATTCATTGTCTTTCAAATTCAAACTACATCCAGGTATAGACATTATTTTACAGATATGTGATATGACTTTTTAGAAAGATAATCTAATGCAAACAAAGTTTTGGTTTGCCAAAATTACTCAATCAAAATTAAATAATAAAATTTGAACTGTCACAATTTCGAAAATATTGGGATCAAAAAAATTAAGACACGCATGCATAATTTGAAGCTACTCTATTCAATGCAAATAATCTAATCGTCCAAAGAGCAAAAAAGATCGCTTCAAAAGCAAGAAAACAGATCGTATATTTTGTCTGAATCCAGATGCTATACAAAACCTTCATTTACATTTGATTACTTTATACATTCCACACTGAGAACAAGCACGAAGATCCCATCTGAAATTATGCTAAGCAGATTTTATTCTTGAGGCAACAATCGTTTTAGCCATAATATATTCTTGGAGTCTACCATAAGGTTCTTTATAAAGGAAAAGAGATTTCTTTGAAACTTACAAGTTATTAAGAGATACTGCTTTAGACGAAGAAAACTTACGGTTTTACACATTTTTTTCCTTTAGCAGTGAAGCAACAGCAGAGAGATTTTACTTCGCGAAATGTTAGATAGTATTAATTCACAAGAGATGTACACGCTCCTTTCCTTAATTAAATCCTGTCTAAATTCAAAAGCCTCAACCCGATTAAGCAATGATACCAGCGACCTTAAGGTGCTAACGCTGAGACATTTCTTAATGGAGAAGCACTCACGGCACCAATCGAATTAAGTTTGATGAACCTACCTGACAACGAGTTGTCTAGGTGGCAAAAGATTAAAAGCTCAGGCAACGCTTTTGCAGTCGATGATGATGATGATTTCAACGGAATTTTCTCACCGGAGGCGAGAAGCCGTTATAAGTCCCTCCTGGGACTTTTTCAGTCTAACATAGATGTTGTGGATTTGTTGGTATGCGAGTTAAAATGAGTTCTTTGTTTGCGTTCATCGGCACTGGACCAATCGTTGAATGTCGGGATATTGGTTTTTGACCTGATGGAACTTTGTTGCAGAGTTGCAGTTAATGCTGTGGTGAACTGGGCGGCATTTGGCGATTAGCGGTTAGTGGTAGTACCTGAAGTGTGATGAGCAGTGCCCGGTAAGCGTGGCTTGATGATTTGTTATTCAAATGATGGAAAAGGGCTTTTGAGGGCGTCGGATATGGCCGGAGGCCTCTGATGTTGAATGGTGCGTCAGCAGATTATGTTATAAGACCACTTCGAGATGTTGGAACGGACCTGGATAGCGTCTGTGTGAGCTTGTTGTGACAGGGGTCAATGACCTCTACGTAACGAAAGTTTATAGTAGTTAATTGGGTGCCCACTTGCCGTAGCGATGATGTTGTGTCAAACTGGAGTGGAGAAGGCCGGTGTTGGGCCCGTGACAGAGACGATGGATATGATTAGATATTCATCGGCTGTCGCGGGTGATGTCAAAGTTGATTCTGGTGGTCTTGTTGGAAAAGAAATGGACAATGTTCGCAAAAAACTTGGTGGTGTTACAGCACACAAACGGCTTTCAGAGCCACAACTCTACTCCCGTGGTGTAGGGGGTGAGTTCGGTAGCGGCCGCTAGGCGTAAACGGTAACAGTGGTGATTGGGACTTCGGGGCCGTAAACCTACTTGCGCCGCGGCCCCGGACGCGTTTAGAGAACGGATACCCGAGAAAGCACGGAAATAAAACACCCGCGCCAATAGTCGCGCCTCTCCTCATAGGCAACGACGTACGCTGGTAGAAAGGGCTGGAAGGCCGGAGTCACTACTGGGTCTTCGCCCCCCAGAACGAAGACTGCCAGTAGCAGCTGCAACAGGACGTGCCACTCGGGGTCAGATCTCCGGGGAGCCGGACACGCCTGACACGGACCAGTGCATAAGCACTGGGAAAGGACCGGGAGAAACCACTGCCGACGTCTGCGCTGAACGGACACTACGCGGAACTATTTGCAGTTGTTGGCAAAGCGAGTATTTAATTGAATTACAACTCAGGAATAAATGGCAACGCTCAGCTACGTCTTTGAAGATCGGTGCAATGGTTATTATTAAAGATAATAATCTATCATCGCTTCTTGGAAGATTGAGAAAAATCCTGGAAGGTTGAGAAAGATCCTGGAAGTCTATCCAGGTGCTGACGGAATTGTTCGTGTCGGAACTATAAAAACTTCCAATGGAACCACGACGAGAGGTGTTAATCGAGTGTGTGTTCTACCGATAGAAAAAAAAACGAGAGAGCAGTGAAGGAAATATTTTGGAGCTAACTCTGAACAAGACACTTGTGATTTGTGAATTTCATGAACATTCAATTTTTTCTTTTACATGAACTTTTCCTTAATTCTCGTAAACGGTTTTAATCTTAAGTTTAACATCGTAATTAGTAATAATTGCTGTTACATATGTTGCAAAGAATGTTAAGTTCTGTGTAAGGGTGACCGCCCCTCACTTTCTTTTCAACTAGGGGTAAAGCGCACTAGCAGGACAGTATGGAAATAGATTCAACAAGGTCTGACCATCGACGAAATATTCTTATAATCGACATATGCAAAATCTTGATGCAGTTCACTTTGCTAAAAGCATCCGCTAAAATGGGCACTAAATTAAGTAGCGATGATACTCCAAGAACTGCCACCTTCTGCTGTAACTTACCAAAATTGACAGATTTATGACTGTTGCGAACGAAATTATAATTAGAGCCTTTAATACGATTTTTCCCAGTAGCAACTTCCGGAAAACTGATATTTTCTGTCTGCTTTCCACTGCACGTCACTTCAGTCGCATTAATGTAACAGTTTGCCCAGAAGCTTCACCTGCGCAATTAATATATGCTTGTTTCATGCTAGGGTTTGCAAAGGTTTTGCAGGTTTTTATACAACTTAAATTCTGTAAGAGAAGAAAGGTAATTCTATTTCGAGATAAATTTTTCCCAGACTGCTAACCTAACGTAACATAACCTAACTTAACTAAATTGGAGCAATTTTTAGGAAAATTTAAGTATGTTATTTGATTTGATTTTTTTTGGTTTAGGTCTGTATATAAATAATTACATTATTTTTGTATATTTTCTAACTTTTTACTTAAATGTTTGCAAACGTTTCGAAATCACTATCGACTTTATCTTCAGTGCTTATAACTTAGAAATAATAATGTTCTGAAACGTTTGCAAACATTTAAATACAAAGTTAGAAAATATACAAAAATAATTTAATTATTTATGTATTTATCAGAGTTTTTTAAGGTAAAATAAAAATTCTAGAATTTTGATGAAAATCTCTTATCAATTTATTTATAAGATAAACTACACAAATTTTACAATATAACAAACTGACGGAATTAGAACATTTATTAATAATAAATAATACTTAAGGGTAAAATTAATAAGATACTTGAACTTGGAGGAGAAGACACAAAAACCTCCTGACAATAAAGTAACTTTCTTTAGAACTACCTACTAACAGTTTTAATATTCTCTGTAGAATATGCTACTTAATTAATATCTAGAGGAAAGAAACTTCTTTTGATTAATTCTCTCGAACCGTAGTGAATAAGAAATTTCGTTTCTTGAGATAATTAGCAATTAGTCAGTACCTGCATCTGCAACGGTAGATGGTTAGAACTAAAACATAGGTACACAGTAAATTCAAAAACCTTTTTCAAGCATCTTTTTTATAACTGCTTCATCCAGGTTTAGTGCAGATTATGAGATAAATTTATAACACCCCTTTCAAAAATCCATTCTATTCAAATTCATCAAGTACCCTGGGAAATCCCATATACATTTTCATTATCTTGGAAGAAGAAATGTAACACTAATTTAATTTTAATGGACTTTTGTCAAGCTCCGTTTGAAATGATATTTTATTAAATTTAAATAAAAAATATTCATTACCAAATACAAAAAGGATGTAAAACGGCCTGTACAAAGTAAAATGTACGTCGGCTATTCAGTACGTTATTCATTCATTCAGTCCTTTGAAAGCAAACCAGCTCGCGAGTTCAGTTACAAAACCGATTTGAATTTTCTTTTGTCTACTATATAATGGTTAAACATTTTATTTGTTTAGCTTCTGAAAGTACGGTCAAGGTCATGTGTCACAATATATGAAACATGCAAATTCTAAATTACCCATGGTTTTCCGGTATTACATGCTGATTGTGTATATCATAATATTGTAATTATTAGACGTAGTAATTTAAAAATTGGTATTCATTGATGTTCAAATGAGTAAACTGCCAGTGGGCATTTATACTATTTTCGTACCAATTTTTATTTACTCTTGTACTGTATTTTATATTGTACAAATGAACGTCGCACATTTCTTTTTTAAAGTAAAAAAATCGAAATGTAACTTTACAAACTTTTTTTAGTGAACCTTTTTGTTAATAATTACAAAAGTTGACAACGTAAAACGTACTTTTCCGTTGGGGATGTGACCACAGACCACAGAGATTAAATCCTGTCTCGCTATACTTACTTTCTGAGGCTTTTCTTTTCCGCATCCCGAATTTCATCTAATTTCTTAATTTAACTTGCATATTTCGGCTACATAGTAATAACAGGCACCATCACCCTTTTGTGACTATTTCAGTTACATGCCATCACTTTCTTTTATTTTCACGTGACACGTCACATCAAAAACAACCTTTTTTAATATCCCTGAAATTAATTCCGCCATCCATTAAATAAGGACTGTTGGTAGGGGACGTAGTTCATGTTTCCGTCAACAAAATTAACGTTGATATTCGCCTCTATTTGAACATTTTCATCAAAAAAAAAAGTAAAAGCTGATGGAATCGGTTAAATATGTATTTTTGAAAAGGTACTACTTGATTTTTCTTCTAATTTAGATCTTTACTCATTTGCCAAATCTAAACATCAACAAAGTTCTAAAATAGTATATTTTACATAACGATAAAAAATGAGTGAAATTCAAGATGAACTTAAACGGATTTTACTAAGTACTTGGACAAAGTTTCCAAGCTTTCATTTATATTAATTTTTATTTTCCCACAACTGTCTTCCAAGAAGTAAACAGTGGTATCAAATACAATTCTCACATGTAATTAATGTTATCTTGCCTCAGGTAACAATTTATCATTTGTCTCTCTGTAACTTCTGCCTCTTTAAATTATCACAATGTCTAAATAACCTACTCTATGGCAAACTCATTGAATTTTCAAATACTACTGAGACAATTTTCAAAAAGATTCTCAACACAAATCCTAGATAGTCTTAAAACCAAGCAGTTCTTTAAACCATCAATATTTTTTCTTGTCAACAGAGCCGCATTATCAACTTTTGTTACACACCGGTCCATGCAAACATTGTATACTATGTTTTTAAACATTGAACATAAGCCTAACACAATCTGATAGAAGAGTCTGTTTATGAGCTTTTGTACTCTTGTCAACATGAAAGAGGAGAACGTTTTATAGAATTCTGCATACAACACAATCTAGTGATAGCAAATACCATGTTCCAACACCATGTTAGAAGAGGGTACACGTAGAGAATGCCGGGAGATAAAAAAACATATCAACTAGACTATATATTAGTCAAACACATATTCAAGAATCAGCGAAAAAAACCATAGAAGCTACCCTAGAGCAGACGGAGATAGCGATCATAATTGGCATAGAGGTAATGACACGTGATCTCAGATTTAAGGACATCAAAAAGACAAATCAGGGAAAAGCATGGCAATTAAGTGACCTAAAAGATGAAACTACAAAACACATGTTAGAAAAAAACTAGAAAA
>VTPC01003465.1:0-16907 GCA_011009095.1 Ignelater luminosus | reverse complement strand
AAGAAGAAACAAACATAGGAATAAAAATACAAGGAACAAAAATCGCCATGCTAAGATATGCCGACAATATAGTAATGCTAACCGAAAGTGAAAGAGAGTTAAACCAAGCGATGACAGAAATGGACATCGTCCTCAGACAATACAGTATGAAAATGAAATGAAAAAGAAGCAACAGTATCTCTAGATAGGTAACAACTCCAAAACACTGAATGTTTCTGCTACCTGGATAGTATAATTACTAGAGACGGAAGAAGCAGGACAGACATTAGGTCAAAAATTACTCAAGCAAAAATAGCTTTCAATAAAAAGAAAAACCTCATGACATCAAATAGAATATCCGTTGCACACAGAAACCGACTATTAAAAGTGTACGTTTGGAGTACTGCGCTATACGGATGCGAAAGCTGGACAATATATCAAGGTGAGAGAAAAATACTAGAATCATTTGAATTATGGTGCTACCGGAGGAGGATAAAGATCAGTTGGGATAGAACGAGTAAGCAATGACAAAGTATTAGCAAAGATCCAGGAAAAAGAAGAAATTGTGAAAATACATCACAAAGAGAAGAGATACCTTAATAGGACATATACTAAATCACGATGCTATAAAGAGCACAATACTAGAGGGAGTGATAGAGATCAGAAACGCACAGAAACGACCAAGATTACAATATACACCGCAAATTATGCAAGGTATGAACTGCCAAAGATATCAAGCATTTGCACGGCAGGCCCAGAATCGCCATGCATGGCACATACGGTTGCAACAAACCAATAGAAAAGATTGATGAGTATGGAGAAGGAGAAGGCGTCAACATCTTACATCCTATTTTTGTATTATTTTGTCACAGCATTTATCGATTCCTGGTGTCTAACAACTACTTTGTTCTAGTATATCAATAATGCCTCCTGGTAACAATATAACAGGAATAACATACTGCAGCGCTGCAGTTGTAACACACACAGCAAAACTTTACTATTTCGTAACAACATAGTAACTCTGTAAAGTAAACGATGCAAAGAAATAGTAAAATAAAAGGTAACTAAAAGTTAACTATTGGTTAAGAATGTTCCAGTTTTTGTAGCTGTAGAGTTACTTTTAGATTACGTTTGGATAACTATCTGTGGGAATGTCACTAAGCCCAGCAATCTTCCGAGCACTTGAAAGTCACATTGCATTTTCCATATCTTTACTATATAGTTACTACTTAGTTACGTTGCTGCTGCCGATGCCGTAGGTGTGCTGACGATAAACCGTTCATGAAACTACATAAATTATTTTTATTATAAATTAATTATTGTTACCGCAAATTTCCAGAAATCCAAAAAGTCAAACAAAATTAAAAACATTTTCAACTAATTTGTTTCAGATTCTTCTTTACTTTTGTTGTTTTTTGGGGGGTGGGAATGTCTCCATATTCAGGTGGAATGAGGGTTGACTGACATTTTTTTTATTTAATAGCTTTCTGCCTGAGTTGTTGTAGCCACCTGGTTTGTAAGTTGTCCTGCTGACCAACTGCGCTAACAAGCTGTAGACGCTATTGTGAATACGCATTGAATATATTTATTTTATATCGTCACTAAAACTTTAAAACAGGTTGTTGGAATTATTATGCACAATTTCTCACAACCATTGTTAAGAATTACTTTTGTACATACTTTAAGGCAGTTTTTGCAACAACCACAAAATGTTTGTTTTTATGTTCTTAACTATTTCTTGTGAATAATGCTTTGCAATAATAATTGTTTTTATTTTACATTATTATTGGATTTCGTTGTCGCCCAGGGCTAAATTTGTGCTAGAAAACTTACCGTTGGTGGTAACAGCAAATAAATAGTCAAAAAATAGGAACGTTACTATAAAATGTTGTTTTATTGTAATATGACGAGCTTGTGTCTGAAGGTAGGCTTTAAATGCTAATATTACTTTATGGGAACCCAAAGACAGCGCAGTTGCCGCAATAAACCTTTCTGGTTTCTCTAGCAAGTAAACTTTCTGTGAATTGACGATTATATAGCTAATACATATCATACAAACGGTTACATCCGGTGTCATAGGAACTAGATTGCAACTATATAGTTAATTAATTTAAAGATGCTTTGAAATAGTTAATGGAAAGTAATGCAACAGTATGGATGTATAATTATAGTTAACAAAACGTTATATTATTGTAAAAGATAGTAAACTTTTGCTGTCTGGGATAAAATTTAATATATGAATATGGTTTATTGAAATTCTACACAACTTTTGGTCTCTTTACTGGGCGAACGGCCGACCACTGCCACCAAAACCCCGGGTACCTGCGGCGCGTCCCTTCTGAAGACCGACTTGACCTAAATACCTTAAATTTTTATCTAAACAACTACAATTTTTATGTTTATTAATTTAATTAAAATATTAATTCATAGTTAAAGTAAACAAGAAACGACAAGACTTACATAGAGTATAAAAATAAATGTTTTAATTTGTTCTGTGCCAGGTTAAATATTGCAATAAAAACTTTAATTATTCTTAATTTCATTTATATATATATATATAAAATTTGAAGGTATTCTTATTTAAAAAGGTTTTTGCATATTGAAAGTTTAATATGCTAATATTACTGCAAAGGGACAATCAGATAGTGCACTTCTCGCAACGAACCTTTTCGGTTCCTCTAACAAGTAAACTTACAGTAAGTTGACGGTTATCTGACTACTAAAGAACATAAGAAAGTTAAGTTACGGCTTCATACCAACTAAAACGTTACTACATAGTTACCTGACCCAAAAATGCCTTAAAAATAGTTAAAGAGAAGTAATAGAACGGAATGAATGTAAAATAATAGTTAACAAATAGTAACATTGCTGTAAAAAGTAGTAAACTTTTGCTGTCTGGGAAGTTATGTCCATTCTAAACTGCTTTTGCCATTAACTGTTCTATTTCTCCAATTTTGAATTGCAACGATCAGCAAATTATTGCCAATTTTAGTAGAAACCGAGGGTCATGTGTAAAAAGATTTTTAAATTGAATCTCTTTTACCGTTTTGGAAAATCACACGACTTTGACAAAAGGAATGGGAATTTTCTCAAACCAATTTGGTATTCAGCAGCAAGACCTAAATTAAGCAACTTCAAACACTATTCATACCATATTAAGATATTCATAAATACTTATGGGGTGAAAATCTTTCAACATACAATAAGTCGCTCAATTGCCCAAAACACCAGTATTACAGAAACTTGAAATTTTGTTTTTGGCGTTTTTTCCATTCCTTCCACACGAAGTTACCTATTTGTATATATTCTCAGTATATTTGCATTGCCATTAAAATAACATTCTGATTCTTCTGAGCATCCCTATCACAAGATTGATTTCCGCTTCACACTGGGACGAAAACAAAACAAAATTTTACCAGAATTGTATTTAATCTTCTGTTACTGAAACATATAAAATATTCTTAGTAATGAAAAGGTGAATTAAAGGCCACCACTCTCGCTAAAAATGTTGGTATCATCTGACGCTGGTAAAAAACTGTCTTAATTTATTTTTTCTCATGTGGAGTCTTTAGAAGTTCTAAGACTAATAAGGTGTGTCGTCACTTTGCGTCACTTGTCACTTGTCTTGAGATCTTCTTTTGCTATAATATTTTGAAACTTTGAATATTATTTTCTAAACCTTATTTAAAAATAAGGCGATTAGAGAAATTGCTTGTGCTACAAATTCAAAAGCCATGGATCAACACTTTTGCATCATTCATTTCTGTCAAACCTAATTAAAATTTTTACCCAACTTTGTTTTCTTCTGTGATATATATATATATATATATACAATCGTCCTGTAATCCGTTATTTGTTAATCTCCTACCACATGAAGGTCTAACAGTCTATTTTAAAAAACAAGTAGAAGTTTGTAATGTTCATACATTGAAACCATAAGTTATCACATCAACGTTTCATAACAAAATGGCCCGTATTTTATTTCATTATCATCAGGAGCCTCAGTTTTCCTACTTGTGAGGTTAAGAGTTATGTACATGCATTTCTTCCGTAGATTGGCATAAATAATTGTAGTTCTTTTTGAAGCCACCGAGGATGTTATTAAAAATATTGCACTCGCTTAATTGCAGCTCTGATATTTATTTAATTTAGATTGCTTCTACGTTAAATCAACTATTCGCTGTCATTTTCTGTTTGACTAGATCTGTTCCACCTTCTATCCGTTTCGCCACGCTGTTGCTCCATCCCTAGATCTCTTTTGCGTCGGCACATCGACTCTTAGGGTAAAAAGAAGTGTTCCTACCTAGCCGCAGCCAGTGATCGGGATTCTCCTTGTATAGAGACAGTTTGAGATTTGTGTCGTAAAGGTCCTTAAAAAAATTAAGGTTCTGCCATAAAATGGATTTTGATTGTTGTTAATCTTCTTAAGACAATTAAACACGGATACAAGTCGAGTAAACACATCTATCCATCAGCGACTGCTTGAGGTCAAGCTTCTTCCTCTGTTAATTTTCTTTAAAAAGGCCAAATACTAACACAAAAAACGGAATTGCCTCATCCAACAAGCCCAAGGTTGGGTTTTGCCTTTCATTAACCTTTAGAGAGCTAAATACGAACAACGGTCGTGCTGCGTCATCCAGTAGGCATCGCTCTCCCATAACGTTCTTAAAAAAGCTAAATACGAACACAAGCCTGCTAGCACAATCCAACAGGCTCAAAGATCGGATTTTCCTTTTTCCATTAGTTTTTGAAACAGAGCTGAACACGAATGCGAACAGAGCAGAGCCACTCAATAATCCCAATGTTGGGGTTCGCCTTCCATTAACCTTTTTAAGGGAACTAAACACCAACACAGGTTAAATTGCGCCATCTAACAGATCACTAAGTCGTCTGTGGTGATTTTAGAGTGATACTTTCCTTGCATTATCCTTTTTAAAGAAGCTAAACACTAACAGGGGTCGGATTACACATTCCAACGAACCACTTGCTGTACCTTAAAGTCAGATTTCTTCTTCCATTAAGTTTCTTGGAAAAGCTAAACACGGACCGTGCTTTACAACGGATTATCTGAAGTGTCCCAAGATGGAGCTTTGCCCTCTATTAACTGCCTTGAGTAAGCTAAATGCAAAAGCAAAACATAACATTTGAAAGTGCAATGCCAAACTGAAAGAGCACTAGATATTTAGGTCGCTTGCTAAGCTTTACAATATTCAGTTAATTCTCAGTGTTTTCTAAGTACCCGCAGTAACGACACTCTAAAGCGTCAAAAACTCTTAACGTTGATTTTTGCTCAGTGCTTGTATAAAAACATAAAGAAAGAAGGTTACTGAAACAGCACTACATTTATTTTCTATTCTGTAAGCCATAAAATGTTATTGACTTTCCGTTTTGAAGATACTGAATAAAGCGCCCAGTTTCTAGTCTTAGAAGAGTGAAAGAGGAGAACAAAATCTAACTTGTACCGTGCGGTTAAGTAAGGTCCACATGGACGTGTGGAGCCTCTACACAGTTGGACAATTTTCAAGATTTTTTCATATATTGAACTTTAACATAAAACAGTAGGTACCTGTGCAATATTTTGGTTTTGAGTGGCATTTCACACATAAGCAAACTTTGTTTTTTTATTCTTATTACTTCTCTCGCTATGGAAGTATTTTTGGCTAAATTTTACACTCTCTAGTAGAAAGACTGCAGATGAGATAGTCTCGTTTGGTGACCCCCAAAACCAGCGCCCTTATCCACAGATCTCTATCCAAAACTTTTTTCCGGATTTTTCTTTTACCAGAGACGTGTGGTACAACATACCCAATGGTTATCAAAATTAGCCTAGTAGTTTCTAAGATTCAGAAAATGCGTAAGACCAAAACAATTGTTTTTTCATTTTGACGTGTTTATTCTATTAGGTTACATAGTAATTTAAAACTTCCAGAATTAGAAATGGTTTGTTGTTTTTATATTTTGTATCATGCGGGAATTGTCTATTACATGTACGAAAGTTTTCCCGGGAGAATCGTAAGATAGTTTTGCTCTTGGTCAGTATGACAAAAAACCCTAAAACACGTCGACCTTACCATCGAGAGGGGCACAGGATGAGAAGATGTGTTGGTGTTACGTAAGCCCACATCTCTGGCAGTCATTCCTCAAGGAATCTCAAATGCCAAGTATGTTTTGTAGTAGCTCGATTGAAAGTTTATTTAATTCTGTATACAACTGTTATTTCGGAGAACAAACATGTTAAAGGATGAGAAATAATCTTTCCAACACTATCATTTTTCAAATCTCAAATTCTATCAGACTTCTTTTGATGTTTCTTGAATACACGAGACCCAGTACGCACAATGCACCATCATAACCCTCTTCAGTGAAAGAGGAAGCTCAGAACCAAAAAGTTCGTTTATGAAGGCAAAAAAATTGCCAGTTGAAAAAGAAAGATGGTCGTTATGCAGATACGGCTTTGTGCCAAATTACAAAATACACGGAAACTCAAGAATTATTTAAACCACTAGATTCAAGATGTTAACATTATTGTTTTTGAGCGATCCTGCAATCTCGGAATTCTTTTTGGTAAAAGTAATTTATTTTTTCTGTAAGTTTTGTGATTTTTTAAAGCAACGAAATTGTAGAGCTACTATGTTCAAGTTTATAAAATATAATCTAGGTTGTTTACGAAAATTTTCTATTTTGACTTACTGCATGTTAGAAATGCAAATGCAATGTTTCCAAAAATACCTTCCGTATCAACAATACGTTTCTGCACATGCAAAATACTAAAACAGAAATGTGAGACAGAAAATTCCTTTATTAATCGTTTCAACTCACTACTGACGTTATTTTAAAGTGGTACTAAGATTGCTCATTTCCACATAAATAAACAAATAGCCGCATCTTTAGGGCAATTTGTATGCAGAGAAGTGCATGAAATTACCACATTTAAATACGGCTCGTGACTTCATAACGATAATGATACTAATTTCGTATTATAGTTTTCCTGGTGAATTAGCATGTAGTTTCCTTTAAATTTAAATTAAGCTACGGCATTATTAACATACAAAGTTGTAATAATATTAGAAGGGCAAATATTTCCAAAATAGAGTTTTTCAGACTTGGGAAAAATATAATAAAATAAAATTTTCGGGTGTAAATCCAAGTTTGATATTAGATTTGTGTCAGAATTTTATTTTACTTTGATTCAGTTCCGTTGACCCGGATCTCTCCGAAGACTTGAATCGAGAAGGTTATTATTGACAAAAATTGTAAAATGCTCAGCTATAAAGAATCCTCTAATAAAATTTCTTTTTTACAAAAGTCGTTTCGTATAACCACAAAATTTTATCGAATCATCAATTTGTAGATAATCCGTAATTTGAGGCGGAATTTATTGAGATAAGAATTATGTAAAAGCGGTAGTTTTGTAAAATTCCTTCAAAATCATTTACTATGCGTTGGTTTTGCATAAAAAAATAACGAGAATTTATTCTTCTGATTTCTCTTTATTAACTTAAATAAATTTGTTGTAATTTTTGAACTGCAGCGAGAATAATATTTTTAAGAAACTATTATGTAGTTTATTTGGTTTTAGGAGGTGGACTGTCTAAAATTCTGAGAGCTACATTAATATTCAGGGTCGGCAAAAGCATCTCTAAAAATCTAAAATCTTAAAAACTAATTTAATCCCACGAAAATTAAAATTTATTCAGCTGTTATAACAGAGCAGATATTTATGTATAGTGTATCCTAAACTCTTTTATTTCTATTTATCATTTTTTTCTGCTAGGATATTTGTGACCTCCAAAATCTTGCAACCTGAATCTTAGGTATCAGCCACCATGCTATCTAGAGATATTTATATTTTATTGGTCACAGAAAATTCTCTTTATGATTAGCTATTAATTGGGTGTAAACAATAAGATTAAATCATAAAGAAACTACTAATCAAAGTCAAGTACCAGGCTACAGTATTCTAATTCAAAAAATTGAATCTGGAATCTCGACGTTTCAACTTTAGCAGGCTCATTAATTCATTATCAAGAAGAAATGTAATCCTCTTTAACCCGGACGCTTCTACACTTTTAGAGTCCTTCATCGTGCAAGCTGGTTGTAATTTGCCTGTAGATACAAAACTTGAATCTTGAAAACGTGGGTATAAATCGATAGGAGGTACAACAAAACGGGAAAAAGTTTCAGTAACTTGACTCTCTCATATTTTCCATTAATGCAGCTAGTTCTTACTTTTAAATATAAATAAAATTTTAGTTTAAAAAAAACACAAAAATCACTTGGGGAGACTTTGTACAGCCTCATCACCAAGATCCGCAATATTAGAAAATGCCTAAAAACAAATATACTACAAGTCACTGACGCTACTACCACTGTACTTCCGAAAGATTGTGATTACCGTAAAAAGATGGTCAGAGATACCATCCATTATGTATTCTCTTTGTCTAGTTCTTCGAATTCATTTCCATTCCTGTTTCATGCATTGCGTTCGTTTGCACCAGATGACCACGCATGACAAGAAATCAACAATGAAGACCAGAACAGAAGAATCTCTATATGAGTGTTTGCAAATCGAATTAAATCAGTGACCGTTATAGACTGTACTTAAGCCATGCAGGAAAAAATTTTAGAAAAAGCAAAATAAACCAACCACTCCTACTACGAATGCACCAACTTTTTGTTTCTAGTAAACATTTAGAGAGTGCTTTCCGCTTAAACTCTCTTGGGCTTGTTGAGATCGAGTGCTCTGAAATGAAATTGGATGAATCCTAAACCCATCAATAAACTACAAGCGTAGAACTACTGAAGTGGTTACACTCTTCTTTGTTGTAATATTCTGACAAAGAAAATTGATTGTTGAGTTTGAGCGTGCCCTTATTGCCTTTCTTCCTGAGAAGCACAATACAAAACCACTTGCAAACTGAGAAACGATGTCAATCACCTCTATAGTTGCAAGAAGCTTTTACAAACTGTTGACGGTCAGCCTCCAGAAATCTCCAGTAATTGCTGATTGTAGTAAATGCGGTTTTTTGTAATAACAACTTTATTTATCAAAATTAATTCAAAACTACATTTTTACTATTTTCCTACATAATTCCCCATCTTATCCATATATTTTTTCCAGCGGATTTATCTTAAAACCGTTTTTAAAAGATAAGGGGGGGCGTGTCATAAGCCAATTGCACACGAATTGCTTCACCTTTTCATTGTTCGTAAAGCGCCGTCCACCAAGAGCTTCTTTGAGCGGTCCATACATGTGGAAGTCACACGAAAAATCTAAGTTGTAAGAAGGATATGCAAGAGTATTCCAATGCATGTCGGTCAATCTTTGTTAGATTAAAGCTGTAGAATGGGGTGCCGCATTGTCATGGAGCAGTAACACACTTCTGATAGGGATCCCACGCCTGTTTGACCGGTACGTAGCTCGCACTTAAACCAGAAGGCTGCAGCAGTAGGCAGCATTTATTATCTGACGTTCCTGGAGAAAATCAAGAAGGAGAACGTTTTTGGAATCCCAGAACACCTTTCCTGCAGACAGTCGTGTTTTCGTTTTCACAGTTGCTTCCTCTTCACTCCTCCACTCCATACTGACTGTAGGGTAATATTGTGAAGTATAATGATGACCCAAGTCTCATTACACGTGATAATTTTACCAAAAAAGTGTCACCTTCCTCATCACACCTCGTGAGAAGTGTTCGAGAAATCTTAACACGCACAGCTTTCTTAAAGTCATTCAGCAGCCTTGGAACTCAACGAGCTGACACTTCGGAATCCCAATTCCTTTCGAATAATTGATTGAGCACTTCCGTGCAAAATTTCGAGTTTCCGTGAGATCTCAAGTACAGTCTTCAGTGAGTTCTCGAACAGCTTCGATGTCTTCTGAAGTCATGCTGCTGCGTGTGCACCGGGCATGGAACATGTTTTCAACACGCCCACTTCCTTTCTTGAACTCTCTACACCAGTGTCTCACTCGGAGCCATGAAAGGGTACTTTCCCTGAATTGTGCGAGTAAACAACGATGCATTTCAGCCGCATTGACATTTTCATTGACAAGAAGTTTCATAACCACTCGTTGTGCAACGGAGAAAGGCATCTCTCTTTCACCCATCGTAAAGGCAACTGAAGGAGGAACCGAGAAGAGGCACCAAGGTCGTTGCTCCCTTCCAGGCACCCCTTTTCACTGACCTCAAACTGTAACCTGTAACTGATATCGCATCGGAACGGTGCGTACTTACAAAAGGCTCGTTTATATTTGATCCACTCTTATACAATATTAAAGACCTTCAATGCAACGCCCAGATTTTTGAAATATGCTAAGGGATTAATGACACTAGAATAAAAGTGATCTTTGAAAAATTTGGTCTCCAGAAAAACCTGGAGGTCGCATCGTACATTGGTGGTATAAGAAGATAAGAAGTATCTTTATAGTGGGTAACGGTCACTTGTCTATGATAAGCTTAATTTAAATGTAAAAATGCCTAAGCAATCAATTTAAAGACATTTAGATCCAGCCATGGACACAGCTGTTGTAAAATTATATCCATGGAAATAATCATCTAATGAAACTTAACCAACGAGCGAGAAATTGGACCTTAATGTAAAGAAACGGGTTTTCTTAATGATTACACGGATTCCTCTCAAACCTCAATAACGCATTTAGATACTACTTAATTCTGTGCATACAAGTGTTTTAGGTCGGATTTCTGAAACTTACCTATCTAAGTAATAAAGCTCGACATTCCAATCTGAAGGTTCATGCAGAAACTGTTTATCTTTTTTTTCCAAATTTCAACGACTCATGGCGCTTTGTGAATTACCAACCGTAAACGTCTGTGTGGTTTGTACAGAGAACATTCCAGACTAAGCAAGTCACGAGCTAATTCGTTTGCAACTAGACCAATGTGAAACGAGATTCTAAATGTTGTGCCTAACTGCAATTTTCCTCAGTTCTGCGTTATCCTGACGCCAAATGTAACGTGAGCAGCAGGCAGACATCTTTTTGATGCTTATCTGAAATTACTACTTTAGCACTAACAATTTTAGTTTGGGTTGGAGAACGCTGCTCGAGGTCACTGACTGTAATATAATAACGAAATGTCTATTTGGTCCATCCGGGAAAAAATGTGAATCCAGCTTTTAGCTGCTTAGTGGTGTGCTAAAACAGAAAAAATGGCATTTTTAGGAAGCGGAATTTGGGTGCTTGGTTTTGTTCGATAGAATAGAAAAAGACGACTGACTCGTTTGATAATAAAAAAATGGTTAGATTGTTGGTTGTGAACTGTCTTGTGATTAGTGGAGTGTTTTCAAATATATTGTGTAAGTTTAGGGACATGCAAGAGGAGAGTAAAGAGAGGGTATTTCAGCTTACACTTAAATTTCTGTAGTGGCGTCCTTAAGATATTCAGAGAAGCGGTTTGGTTCTGCTTTACTGTCTTTCAACCAAAGTAGCTTTTGATACCTGACTCTCTCCTTCTAGCGCAGAAATTTCACAAATCCAGACGCGATAGCACTACGGTAAAAAAGGAGCTGCTCTGCTGTGCAATGTCGCAGTTTCGATTTATTTCTTGGGTCCAAGAGAAGGTTTTTGAGAATGCAGGTAGATTGTAGTGGGTTCAAGATAACTCCCAGTTTGAGACAGATATTCTTCTCGGAAGATTGTCTTTTCGTGGACTTGTTGGAACGTCTAGAAAATCGCTTGGGTTTTGTTGGAATTAGATCTGATCTTTTACATTTCAGTCGATCAAGTTCTGAAAGCAGCTGCAGTGGAGAGCGATGATGTCGGCTAGCTGCGACGTGAAATGTCGTGGCAAAAGAAGATAAATAATAGTGAAGAGATGGTTGGATCTTGTGGGACGCCGGATGCAAAAGAGTTGTTGATTCACTCATAGCTGGTGTTGACGACGGGAAATGAAATTGTAATCTGAAACGGAACTACAGCAGTAAGGTACGCGCTTGCTATAGCGCCTTCTTGATACATTGCCATGTCGTTAACTTGATATTACAGTTAATGTCTTTGGAAATGTCTAAATGTACATCATTGACGGAATGCAAAAGAAGGTTTTAATTGGTGGTATGTCACAAAGTTATTTTTTGTTTATACAATGTTGAGACTGTAAAGTTTTAAATATAAATTTTTTGGAAATTGAACAAATAGAGATTATTTAAATATTCAATTGAAAATTTAAATAGGTGTGAATATTGAACAATGTGTACTAGAGATCGTCCCATTTCACGATTAATTATTATTTTCACATTAAGTGCACATTGTATGTTTAGTTGTAATTGAAGTAATAAAGATTGTAGGTATATTGGTTTGTAATTACTGAAACTACGAAGTATACATTTTTTTGTAATGTCTATATGCGTTTTGTTAGTGTTTTAATAACATTTTTGAGGTTCTAACGGCAACATTACACGAGTTGGTAGGTATAACAAAATTCAAAACGGAAAATTTAAATAAATAAACAGATTTTCAATAATCAATCAAAACAAATTTGTTTACTAATGAAATTGATTGAGAGAGACGTAATTCGGTCATAAAAGATTTTGACTTAAAATGTTTTTGATAGATTCCTCATAAATATTCGGATACAGTATGGTGCATGAATAAATCTCATTAAATTATGATTGATTTATTTTTTTTATCTCAGCTGATACAAATAAAAATAAATAAAGCAATATTTTTGGTGAAAAAATTAAAATCTGAATGATACTCAATTATATTTGTTCTGAAAGCTGAACGTACAAAGATAAATTCTACTGTAGGGAAAGAGAAAAATATATAAATTTCCTAAGAGATCGTTTTATCTCTCCAAATCGAATTTACGCTTTTGTTGTTCTTTTCACGTTAGATAAATAATTTAGTCAGTCTTGTAAATTGCTTTTAAAAAAATTATTTTTTATAAAATCAATCACTTTTAATCAATTTTTCTTTAAGTGGGTTACATAAAAGAAACTTTCAAAATGGAAAAATATATTCTTCCAGACTAAAGAAGTTTTTGTTCAATTTCGATATTTTTTGATAATACATTATAAGGTTTTGGGACAAGCATATGATGGATTGTATCAATAAAAGTTTTCACCTCAACCCTTTGACCTTTTGTATATTTCGTTTTTTGGAACTGATCCAGAACGATAGTTTTCAATATTGGCACTCAAATACACCTTACTGAAATTTGTATCATTTCAAGTTTCAAACTAAAAATAGTTGAACTCCTAGTTGTTTCTTTTCATTGATATTAAACAACAACAAAAAATCAAAGTGCTTTCGAGAATCACCAGCAAAAGTAGCATTTCCTTCTCGTTTTGAATTCAGATTCTTGTCATCAATTTAACATTTATTTGACCCAAAGATAAAAGCTGTTTCAGAGCCAAGAAAAATGATACGTATTTGCGCTTAAAATTTAAATAAACCAACATTATTAAGACTGAATCGTCTTTATAACGACCACATTTGTTTTTATGTTGCTTATTTATTTAATTTGTTCTAGAGGCAGCTAACACCAAGCCTTTCAAAACAAACAATATATCTTGTTATACCCATATAAACTGAGTTATCAGAATATTTACGAAGAAAGCCTGAACTCATTCTAGTATAATATCTAATACTAAAGTCGTAATATTAAGTTTTCCATTGTAATTGACTTTATGTACCACATAATTAAAAAACACAAGTCAAAACCAACTTTTTGGTTATTTCTGATCAAGGAGATTATCAGAAGAATATATTGTTGGCTTGAATAAAAAACCGTTTCCTGAGGCATCTGGGTACGGTTTTAACTTAGAATTAGACGAATTTAGGTTCTAAATCACTCAGATCTAGCCACCTTGCGGTGATTTTTCAATTTAGACCCACCACTGAACAATAGCAGCAAGATGGACAAACTTCGACGTTGTTGCGACCGTTGCGACGAATCAATCAATTTAAAGATTGAATCACATTCTTGGCAAAAGGAATTATGTGTGCTGCTGTTATAGAAAATCTGATTTTGTTGCTAATTATTGCGTCCTGTTTATCTTAGTTAGAAATACACTGTTAAGAGAAACTAAATAGTTTTGAGATTTGTTTTCAAGCAATCGTGTGACAAAAAAATTAAGTTAATTTTAGCATTAAGCAATTTAAAAGCGCTTTATCATAAGGAAAGTCAAAAACATGTCTATACTTCGAAATTATGAACGGAAAAACAAACAGATTTTCAAAGTAAAGTGAAAACCCAAGATAGAAGATAAGAAAAAAGAAAAAATTCTGATTTTCTTTCTGTTTCAAAGACATTTCATGATTCATTTCGAAACGTTCGCGATCCAAGTTCAAAAATGTTACTCTAGACATTTACATCTTAAAAGCTAAGTTAAGGCAGTTCAAAGTTCTAGAAAATTTTAGAAATATAGAGAGAGATGTATACTTAAAGTGGTCGGGTGGAATTTTATTAACTTACCAAAAACTAGTTTTTTTGGAACAGAACAGTTTGCCTTAATTGGCAGGTCTTTGATGAACACTGAATGCATAGAAAAAACATTACCGTGTAACATTAATTTCTGCCAAAATGACCTGTGTGTAGACTGGGTTGCATACTCTTTAATGTAAACTTCTTGGAGATAACTTATTTGATATAAGAATTCACTGCTGTGACAGAGGTTTCATAAAAGATTTTGATGTTTGCCCCTGATTAACTATGGGCTCGCACTAAATTCTCCGGTTTGTTCTAATTATATTTGTATTTGTAAATTTACTTAACCAATTCGGTTTACGGAGCTTCCAAGATGTAACACACACAGATCGACGCTTTACGGGGCGGGCAGTTTCTGTTCTCGACAGACCCTTTAACGTTGCACCAACGGGACCAAAATTGTTGCGTTTCTACCCTCTACAAGGTTTATTTCCTGGTAAATACCAGCGTAACTTTAAGTGAAGCGAACTGCTTCCCACAATAACCAAACTTCCAAAGCATCGCTTTTTTGGTAAACAAACCGGCTTTCTTCCGTGAATCACACGACAAAGACCCGACGAAATAGGATTTCTCGAGTCCGATCTCTCTTTTACTAAGAGAATCGCTTAAATCGAATTCGGTTTGTAACCATTTAGGATTTGTAGGGGTGACGCCGAAATTATCCCCGTATGTCGATTCGAGTACGTAGTTACCGCAGCTACCAACGTACTGATCATTCTCTCTGCGTCTCCTGTTACGCAGCTTGTACTTGCCGAAGTGGGGTTGAAAAGCCAGATACACGACCTAACAGGTCAAAATGCAGAAAGTCTTATGGAACAATGGAAAATTCCACTTCGTAGATTTACCAGCTTGAACCTGACTTAACCGAGACCGTGTGACTTCAGCATTCGCGACCAAGATTCCAGGAATTTTATATTGGAAAATAGCAAAAGGCACGTCTACCGGAGCCCAGAAGTCTAGACCACAAAGTTATCAATTCTTTAAAATAAAATTTTAACAAACATTCGTTTATAGAATGAAATAATTTAAATGTTACGCGTCAGGAAAACAAATACCCGAACGAAATTGAAAGACAGAGACGGATTTAGTGCGAATTTTAAAATAACATTACAGCTGGCAGCTCTTACTTATATCTTTTCATAATTTTCTTTAGCGGACTTGTCTGCTGCAGCGGTCGTTGGTTACCGTTTGAATTGCTTATTGAATCTTCTTCAACGCCAAGGTAGAGGGGCGTAAATTCTCGGGTTTACTGGTATTTCACTACTGACACAACTGCAAGAGGGCACTTTGCAGCGTACGAGATTGCTGCATCATGTTGATCTTACAAGTGGCCATGTCTGCACCTGTTTGTACCTGTTGTTTGGTTGTGGGAATTTCTTTTCTTCTGGCATGGTAGATTATGTTGTGGATGTAGGCCTGAGAGAAAAATGTCCCGGTGAGAATGCCGACATCTAGTGATACGACAAACTGATGTGGAAAGAAAATGCGTTAGCGATGTAGCATGTATAGTGTGCAGTTGATCAATGTAGTGGCTGTTGAATCCATGGATGATAGCTCTCTCTCTCTCTATCTCTCTTAGGAAATCATGACGGACCATTTTTTTACCTATATCATGTGTTTCAATGACCTAGAATTACTCCTTTATTCTTTCGAGTTCAGGATTCTTGATTTAATTTGTAGGAAGTTGAAACTTACGAGAACTTGCTTTAAAAACAAAGCCCTGTTTAATTTCGGAATAAAAATGATTAATTTCAAAAATAAACATAATTTGCAACATTAAAAGTTTTACAAGCTTATCCTTCTAGATTGATACAAATCAATATTAGGTAGATTTTTGCACCCAGTTTTTGTCACCTGCAACTGTTAAAAAAGTCTGGAGATTTTTTTACTCTCTTACTCTCTTCCACTTCTTGATAGTCTGCTGTTCTTTTTTCTCAGTTAGTCTTTTCACTGAGAGTTCTTATTTGTTAAGATTCTCCGGTGACCTTTTTAACATTTTAACTGCTCAGATTGGTTTTGCTTTCTCCCGGGTTAATTAGGAAGAGTAATTTATACAGGCTGTTAGTGAACTAATAGTACTTCGTGAAACAGGCGATAGAAAAGGTCATTTGAAATAGAAAATTTTAGTAAAAATTGTTTCTATCTTGTGCCGTTTTCGAGAAAATGTGAAAAATAGCTAGCACTATTTGGCAACGGTGTCGCACTAAAACCTTGACTGTAGCCTTATGCAAACGTATTTTAGGCACCCCCTAATAAATTATTAGAAAGTTGAGTTCAATTTTCTAAAACGTTTTACCAGGGATGAATCCTTGGTCATAAAACCGTAAATAATCTTCTGTTTGTTGTACTTCCGCCTTCTACTTAAAAGGGGTGTCGAGTTACTTCTTTAAGCGACACAATTGTATTGTATTGTAAAATCGTTTAATATTAGACTTCGTGTAATGTAAATTTACGTAAACAGTAGTTTTTGTTAAATGCCGGTTT
>VTPC01003461.1:0-61351 GCA_011009095.1 Ignelater luminosus | reverse complement strand
TTTTGGTTGAGCACATGATTCTTGACATAACCCCAGAGGAAAGAAATCTAACGGTGTTAGATCAGGTGATCGTGCAGGCCAGGGTACTGCAGAGTGCATTAATTTATAGCATAAGAAATCAAAATATTTTTTTAAATATCTCTGAAACTATCCAAGATATCTAGATTTTGCAAACGCCAACAAAAAGGTCCCATTTAACCAATGCTGTATCTCTTACCGTTTCCAAGATCCCCATGCTGTGCATCCTTATTTTGGACACACTGTGTAGCTAAATGATTTAAACCTGCTAAAATTTATGAAGAAAGATAAAACAGGAAGGTCCAGTATAAATTGAAGATGCTAGAAAGTAATAACTAAAATGACGTTATTTCCACTATATTTAATAATAATAATAATAATATCATTTATAGGTTAAATCATTATAAGTTAAAACATTTTCAAGAAGAAAATGAACCGTACTCTATAGTCCACCAAGTAACACACAAGTTCTGCAGTCTGTTCAATATTATCAGTATTATTTTTCTGTGAACACTAGAAAGTTTTGAAAATTTTATCTTCATTTGATCGAAAGTACAGATGCATACTGTATTGATAACCTTTTCGAGTTTCACAGTTAGCTTTAATAAATTGTACATCCCACACTCCATCCAGATATAATAAGAATAACACCTTTAATAACTATATTAATGATATAGCACTTGTTCATTGAAAAAATTCTAATTAATTTAATTAAAGTATATTAAAATGGTCTTTATACATTTATATCTTCGAATAGTCTAAATTATCAAAATAATGACAACTGCGTAATGAAGATACATGGAATAGTTAAAATACCTTAAAGATTGAGGGCTCTTGTCATCATTTGCGTTACTAGGTTAATCAATCATGTTAACCTAAATATTATTTTTAGGTATGGTATCGACACCTACACTCATGAATGAATGAAACATGTAATACTGAACAAAATCAAGTTAGCTAAAAAACAAATAATTGGTATAACAGCTTTTTATATTTTTCTTTTGTTTTATTTTTGATTTCGTACCTATTTTATGTTCACAATTTGTTTCTTACTTCAAATTTATAATTTCGTTTGAAATATCAATGTCTGTTAGTTGAAATGAACAGGATTAGTCTTTGTTAACTATGCGCACTCAAAAATTTTGACACAGCAAGTTACATACTCTAAATCTTGCAGCAGATTTAAAAACTGCTATCATGATTTCCAAGTTTGATCTGTCTAAATCTTCATACAAGGAAGTATCTAGTGAAAGCCTATACTTTAAATAACACTGGTGCTGAGGCACCAGAAGAGAAGGAATTAAACGTTTTAACGCCGCTTCTGTTAGGGATACAATCTTCACTGTTCCCGAGTTAATTGCTTCAATTGGATGAGCATCCCTGCAGAGCTCATTTAGCGCTATCTAGTCTCAAAAACCAAAAACCTAAAGACAACATCATGATTCAATCAGCGACGTGTTAAGACATTATAAGAAGTTGGAGAACTTCTCGATTTGAATTCCCACCATGCCTACCACCTGACTAAGGAACGAGTTTCTATACCCATGGTTCTTGCCCAGATAGACAAACAAAACCAATCAAATAGAAATCTTTCAAGCAAGCAAAATAATCCAAAAGAGAATAAATGTGGAATACTCATGGAGAAGGTATTGACAGATTAATTCTGTCAGTGCGAGCAATTTGACCACTGGCAGAGACATTGCAGACCGCCATCCAGGTGCTTGGAATATGCTGACAATCATCACAGTGGGAACTGCATGTGATATCCAAGTGACGTCTCCCAGGGTTGCCAGATCGGACAATACTTTGGTCTACTTTTAGCATTCATTTGATACACAAGATTGTTAGTTGGAGGTTAATGGACTACTTGTTTGCAAGAGCAATTCACAATTCTGTAATCTGCACGTGCGTAGAAATAATTCAACACTCATACTATCTACCTAAGTTAAACATCTCTCTGTTCCTTTTGTAAATATTATTTTATGGAGAAGTGAGCAAAGTATTCCTGAAAGTATGGATCAGCAGTCGACACGGAAAAACGAAAACAGATTTTACAATAATGAATTAAAACTTGAAGTAATTTTAACCTGATCTGATGATTTCTTTATTTTACAGAACAGGAGAGTTCTATAAGTTTACAATTCAAGTGCTTACGCAAAAATTTCGAAGTAAAAGGTTTTAGAAAGTTTTACTCAAATTTTGGCAAATTGGTGTTTTTTTCTAAAAAGTCAACGTGTAATTGATACAATTTGGTAACCTTAGATTCATCTCTGGACCTACTGTTCTCACTAAGGTTTCTTCGTGACTTTCCTTAGTGGTGAAGAAAAATGTCAGAACAGTAATTTTTATTGGTCCATCACCAAAATGATAATTGCTCCTAAAGTATCATTCATGTCAACCGGAATTCACCGTCTCTCCACTTCCAACGATCTGCAAACCGCTCTTCATCCCGCCTGGACCAGCTCATTTTCACTGACCGCAGTTCGGTTGTTATGTCGTCGAAATACCTTAGACCGTGATTGCCATCAATTTAAGGCGTTTGTCTGTCAGAGCGGCTGGAGCAATGCGTCGTTGCAAGTTAACAACTCACTCAATCATTCTGTGCATTCTTCTAAGAAATTAGAAGAACAACACATCGATTGCCCTCTGAATGTGTTTAACAATTTCTGCAACTGTATTATTAAGAGAAAGGTCTTGTTCTAAATTAAAACTGATGAAAGATCATCTAAAAGAGTAAGAATATTGCACTGATATCCGCTAAATTCGTTCTAAAAGTTATAGGTCCTTCCAAAGCTGGCTCGTTAGTTTGATCAGTCGGCTAAGCAGTCATCGCAATATCGCGCTCCTCTTTTTTGAAATATCTTTTTAGCGACTACTGCATATATAAACTCTTTTATATCAAATGGGTAGAGGTCAATATTCTAGAAACGGCGAGATTTCAGTATACACAAAATACTCAAACGTTATGAAGATGCTAGTTTAGGCTGTTGACGTTTTTCTAGTGAGGTTTCTAATAGCAGTTTTACCAGGTTTTAGTTTTCATGCAGTGAATTAGATTCTTAAGATATTTCTTGTACAGTAGAACATCGTTAAGTCGGAGCGATCCTACACGACAGAAAATCCGAGTTAAACGGAAAATGTGGAAAAAACAATGCAAGACAACATACTTATAAGTTTCCTTTATATTGAACATAAAGAAGCTCGTAAGCTTCTGCTGTGTCAGTTTAGCGTCATTCTCTTTTATAAGTTCCTAAATCGGGTGATCCGAAAATACAAGTTAAAAAAGACCGACTTAACGAGGTTCTACTGTACCTAACTCAACTGTTTGTTTCATCAGTTTTGTTCTGCGTCTTAATTTTCTGATCTACCTGAGTACCCAGTATGTATAGTACTCAGGACTTGATTTTCCTCGCTTCTATTTTACATGTTGCTGTTAAGGTCTAAACACTGTTAGGTTTTTGTTTTTCCATTTCCATGATTTATTTTATTAATGTATTACAACGTCAGAGAAAAACGATGTAATTATCATTCTAGAAATGATTTAATAATTACCACAACTCAACAAATTGAAGGTTTTTTGTGTATAATCTTCAAACGTTCACCTCTTTTTAAAGTCATTCAGCTTATGAGAATAAGCTGAATCAGCAAATAATTGATTGACCTCACCGATTTTCTTTTGCATACTATAGTCTTTATTAAAACTTTTTCATAAGTCTGAACACATTTTGATTTTTATTGATGAAAGGTCATTTTTACTACCCTGACATAGTCTTACTTACATAAGTCAAATAATAAAAATATTCTAAAGGTTGTTAGGTAATTTCACCTTACATAACAAAACACTATTCTCATAGGTCACTAGATTCTTTTTAATTCTGATTTGGTTCTCATAATTTGATTATAGTTCAAATTCAAAGTTCAAACAATAAATACAATCGTGGGAGTTCTGCAGAATTGAACTTATATCGATTACTTACTAATACAATTCGGGTACGTTAAGGTAACAAATGAGTAAATTATAAAATACTGTGAAATATTCTGTTTTATTCAACAACAGATTCAAGTCATGGCCTTGTCAATTTTACGTGTACATTATAAGAATGACTTTTTTTACTTCAAACTTTTCTTTTTTCCTGTGGATGGAATTCCTTTTATTTTTGTTATCTAAGTAAAAACTCCCAATTTAAATTCCAAAACACTGGAATGGATAGAATAATATTCAGAAGACCCTTTGTATGTAAAATATGATAATGTTATTTTGCTTTATAGAAATTTAAGGCAATTACGGTATTTTTTCTCAAGGTTAATAGTGATATTATTATAAAACGATATAAATTTACAATAGACTAAACCGCCTATTATTAATAAATTTTAGGTCAAATGTTTGTAGAAAAGAAATATAATTTTTCTTCTCAAACAAGACTAGATTCTTTCGAATGCTCGTTTGTATGACATGACAAATTGGGGTATGTCTAAAATTAAAAAGGAAGAATCTTAAAAAGTAGGACTGTTTCCTGTTAGTGCTGTTAGTCAAAAAGGCCAGCCAGAATTTATCATCACGTTAAAAACGATTATGCCTTTGTAAAAGGGAGGTTTCTAATAATTAACTAGCGCTCCTTTCCTAAATTATAACCATTTTTTGTCCTAGAAATCTTTGAAGTTGTTCTGTTAAACCGTGGGTGGTGGTATAGACTTTTTTTAACAAGCAAGTGTTAAATATATAAATCATCCGCTCGTAACTTCTATTTATACTTACGTAAATTCTAATATTAATATCACTGATACTATCGTTATTTATTTCTCGCGTCGTTAGCCGAACTGGAACCACTAAAAATATTCTAATTCTCGCTTTGAATAGGAACACACACTTCTTCTCTGTGTATATTGTGCACTATCAATACAAGTTTATTATAACGAAATGCGGGAATAACGGAATTAAGATTCTACATTCTTCATATGTATGGAAATTAAACCGCGCGGTTACGAGGCGTTGCCGCTACGACCGAGTTTCTTTATTATTATTTTATTAAACTTTTAAACATACCGTGTCCCACCTTCACACGTTATTTTTCTCGCCATATTAACATATCACATGTTGTACATAACAACGTTAAAACAATTATTGAACATCGAAATAGCGTGTAGGTGAGTATATCCAGCGAGTGCACACACGTGATGAGTAATCAAGTGCCGAAGGTAAACGTAAAAAACTTTACTCGACAAGGGACCATTTTTTGAATCACGTGGAAACTTATACAATGCATAATAGTAGAAACGTTAAACGAACAATTTAACGAGATATGAACAATCCAAAGTTCACGTTGCTAACTTTCAAATAAAAGTAATACATAATAATAATATTCTTGGATTTTATATTTAAATTCGTGCAATTGCCGTGCACGACTGCGTTTGTAAATGATGCAGAAGGATTTTTTATACGCTTGACCTTTTTAAAATATTGTCGTGCTCCAGAGATTCAATTTATCAAAATAAAAATTTTCCTTGAGATTTATTTATAACAAACAAGTCATAAGATGAAATTAAGATTCTCAACTTGTCAAGAGAAAATGTTCCCATTATCGATTTATTTCACGAATTTAAAACAAAGAAGCAACAAAAAGGACGAGTTAATCTTTCACATTCACATGTGTTATCTAATCTAGTTTCTCAGACTGTGTTTTTAATACCTGCTAGTATATACAAAAGCAAACAGGCATGTTAATTTAATATTACCTTTCCTCTTTTTTGATTTTACAAAATAAACATACCATCGTTCCATGAAGTAAGCACTTCGCCTTGTTTCTCCCAATCCTTAATGTTGACGGAACGACCAGCGCGAACCCTCGGTCGCCCTTTAAGAAAGTTCATTTTGAAAATGATAGTAGGAAGCAGCACTATTGAATGGCCGAATAAGGTACATCGTAATAATACCCGGAAGTCTTCATCGAAAATAGTGGTACGCGCGGCATTAAAAAATTCCAAATGAATGAAGGAGTCGTCGAATTGTCTTTCAGTTCGTTCACGCGCCAGAATAAACTACAACAACTTTTCGACGGCATTTTGGCTCGTTTCCAAGACGTTAAATGCGCCCAAAAGGTGGGCCACCTCGTCTCTTATAATCACATAACCAAAACAAATACTGGCGTCTTTTCTAAATGGACGGTATAATTTTTTTATTTTCAGTTTTATATTTAGAATTCGAGGACTATTGGACCCATATTACTAGAAAAGTTCCCTTGGAGGTTTTATTTTTACGTAATAATTCCGGTAGAAGCGATTTCTACACGGAAAATTTAAAACCAATCGGAAAATTCGTTCTACATTCTATATTACGAAAATATTTTTATACGTAATGGGGACAATGTGCTGCGAAAAGTTTAACAAAACATAAACACCACAGAAATAATTCACAGAAACTAAAAATTTCGCTCGTCTTTACTTAAATATTCAAATGTATGGTGAAAATACACTTTCAAATTCTGTCTCGCTTCCGATACGCGTTAGTAGATTCAAATTAATCTTTTCAAAGATAATTTTTAACGTTAAAACAACTCAGCTACGTGATAGCAAGCATGGAACCTTTCACAAACTGTCCCCAGTTGATTTACCTTATCCTTATCTGCAATTCTAGCGTAATTAATTGCTACATTATTGGTACTTATAATAAGGAGTTTCCTATTTTAGCAACCTATACCCACTTAAACTCTTATTTCCTTTCTGGTCTATTATCATACATTAAATTAATTGGGATGAATGTATGACTCGCTGCAAATATAAATTAGAAAAACTTAAAAAGAATAACTTTCCAAAATTATCACGACTACACATCCAACCATAATTTGAAATTTAAGATAAACAGAAACATCTTTCAAGCAATTACGTAAGGATTGCCAATGGCTTTCAGTTATTATAACGATAAATTTTACTTATAATTAGATTTGTAGGTTATGTCTAATTGTAAATGTACACATGAATTTCTACATCCATACGATACAAACCCACAAATTACAAATTACCATTTAGAGTTTCAAAACTGAAAAACAAGAAGCTACATCTACAGTACACATAACCAGCTAAAGAAGAAGATTACCTGTTATAGTCCCCTGGTCCTGTGTAGAAGTGGAGGCTTGATTGAGGTGTGCGCGCTGGGCGCAACTTGCCTCCTCCTTGGCTGCCAGCTTGAATAAGCACCGTTCTCAACGATATTGTCCTGCCTGCTAACAATTAACAGGTGCTTTATTGTTATGAATAAGTTATCAAATGCACATTAATATAAATACTATAAATATTATCAGGGAACGCATTAGACAAGGAAATAATAAAGTTCGAGATAATATAATGATAAACTGAGATAAAAGCACTCCCTGCATAAAATGATGTGATACTAAAATCATGTGAATTTAGTTTTAATATGTTATGCTAAGAGGTGCATTTGAAAGTTTCACGGTAATAAATTTAAAGGTTATATAATTAGGTTTGATAATCAATATGGGTTTTTTTTGTGCCATACTCTCATAATCAAATAAATACAGTAATCAAGCAAATATAAACTGACAAATTTTCTCATGTTTTCTGATTATAAGATAAGGTGGAAGTAAGGTGTGGTTAAGTCAAACCCTTGTGAAAGTTAAATTCTTTATCAAGTGCAGTGAACAAAGATGTTGAAAAGATAATGGTGATATATCTAAAATATTTCTAAATTAACTTATTTGTCTTTTGGTAATGTCACAGAAAATCTCTTATTCTGAGCTTTACGATAGTGTTAAACAACTATTTCGTTATCGCTGCGATTTCTGCTAATTGATACTAAATAATAAGCTATAACAATTAACCATCATAATTATTATATAGTGTAAATATTGCCGATTTAATATATTTACATATTATTTATTCAAAGTTTGTAATTTTACAATTTACCCCTAATTTCAAGTAACAATTTCACAAATTACATAACGTTGTATAAATGAAAAGAAAGTACTTTTAACACAATAAGGTATTAGCAGACTTTCAAATAAAAATGATAACACTGCAATCACTGATTACTGTAAAAATAACTATTATTTAACTTGATTCACAGAAATATTTCTTACTTTTTGACATTTCATAGTTGCCTTCAAGGCCAGATAATCGAGAACTTTGTCATATTACACTTTTATTAATCAATTCGAACTTTACACTTTAATAAAACTAATATTACATCACAATTAAAAGTTTATTGAATAAAGTAATTTATTTTAATCGTTTATGTACCACCGCACACAAAATATTTAACAACCTATTCTGTCGTATTTGAATTGACAACTGACATTTACGACCTTCCTCAAAAAAAATAGAAATTCTTATAATACCAACATGTCAACATGCGAAATCGAAATGTCTCTAGACTGTAGAGTGTTTACCGTGTTTACTGCAGCACAGTTTATATACCAGTGATGTGCGTGTCAACAATGTCGACGTCAACAATTCATTATTGACATGTCAACAATAAGAATTGTTGACATGACCTTATTGATGTCAACTATGTCAATAATGTCAACAATGTCAACAATTTAGACATTATGAATGCACATGCGCAAAGCTGTTAAACTTGATTTTTCCTTTATTATTTAAATCTTAAATAGTTTATTACAATAATTTTTATTTGACTTAAAGTATGTGTGGGCAAATAGGAGGCACAGGGAATTGTGAGATGCTTAAGTACGTTCAAGTCTAATGTACGTATATATATATTCTTATTCTTGGGCCTTTCAGCCATTTTGATTCTTGAATTGTCTTGAACATCTTATTAATGATCTTATTAGACATTTTAGCTTATTTTAGCACCTGTGTTTACAGGTTAGGTTTAACGAAAAATGTGCAGAACCCTACTTTATTTGCAAAGTTGACACATTGTTGACATTTTTGACGTGAAAAATCAATTGTTGACACGAAAATGTCAACAATCATTGTTGAAGTGTCAACGCACATCACTGGGCAGGACTCTCACAGACTTTCGATAGTCTTGGATAGATAACTATTAACCGCTGACCGAAACAGGACGATTAGAACTTATCGAAGGAGTTCTACAACCTCTCTCACTAATGGCCGATTTCACCAACTAGTGTTAACACGCTGTTGAGGATTAATCTTGGGGTTATTGAATTTTTGTATTTCACCAATTAGATTTAAAGAACTCTGGTGTTAATCGTGAGCGGACAGCGACTCCGAGTTCAACTCGCCAATTTTAAGGGGTTTCAAACGTGGTGGGAGTAGGGTTTTAAATTGTTTTATTTATTTATTGTTATTTTATTTTGTGGAAGCTATCATAGTGTATATGTATATAGTAAGTAAATTTTAAATGGTTACCATGGTTACGATTGTATTTATAATGTAGTATAGTAATTATATAGACTTTTTCTTTCAACTTAACCTAATAATTTTATAATAAAAGTTAACATAGAAAATTATATTGGTATTGCAGAATAATGTCTTCAGATTAATCATCAGATGAAGAATTTATTCTTGATGCAATAAATTCTAAAACCAGTAGAGGTTGATGCAGTTGTTGCGAAAGCCGCACAAGCTGGTCAAGATGGTAGAAATGATTCTGTCAGATGAGTATTGATATTAATGCATTTAAATGTGTGAATTATGCATGAAATGGTAAAAATAAAAAACTAAAATTTATCTAGTGTAATTCTTGAAGCATATTTTATATCTAATGTTACTGTAATTTATTCACTATTGCTTATACAGTATTATTTAAAAAAAAAACAATGAACTGATATAACTAAAATAAACTTTACAAGTATAAAAACTATTAAATATAGACTATTTAGTTTACTTTATTATTGTATTCAATTTCGAGTATTTTTTTTAATTCCCTCCATTAGTTGCTACCAACTCAATTCTAGTTGCAAGTAACTTCACTAATAAAAATCATGCGTCAAACGACATTAATGCAGTTACTGCCTAATATAACACTGGGTTATTTCAATACTGGATTTAACACCGGGTTTCTTTTGGTGAAATGCACACCCCATTAACACGGGGATTAAATCTTGGTTCAGTGTTTATGAATCAGTAGATTAAAACTTGTTGGTGAAATCGGCATAAGGTTTTGAATTTGCCGCTATTTTCCTGTAATTAAATAACCTCACATGAACCGTAGAAAGTGTTTAATTCTGGTCATGATTCTGGCATTGTTTATAAAGTAATACATAAATAATAATAGTCATTATCATCATAATCATAATAGCAAGAAAATGAATATTCGTCAACACACATCCAGCTTCAGCTGTAACAATTCAAGACTTCACGCTTGTTAGCCCTCTTCGAACGGTCAACAAATCGCCCGGGGTCTGTTTACATCCTCGAGATCGCCTACCTGCTCCGAGTCAAACAACACCGAGGGTTGCTCAGCTTTAAAACTATATTACGTGTTTTATTTACGGAAATCATTAACATTACATAATCGCAATAAAGGGGTCTAATACGGTTATAAAAGAACATAAGCTGTTTTTAAAAATCTGATTTCTTTTTCCGATGCGGGTTGTGCATGCGCTCTACGTTCATTCTACTATCTTCATAGGCAGGACTCTCACAGACCTTCGATAGTCTTCGATAGATAACTATTAACCGCTGACCGAAAGAGGACGATTAGAACTTACCAAAGGAGTTCTACAACCTCTCTCACCAAAGTTCTTATAGGGCAAACGAAATTTTGAATTTGCCGCTATTTTCCTGTAATTAAATAACCTCACATGAACCTCAGAAAGTGTTTAATTCTGGTCATGATTTTGGCATTGTTTATAAAGTAATACATAAACAATTACAGTCATCATCATAATCATAATAGTAACAAAATGAATATTCGCCAACACACATCCAGCTTCAGCTGTAACAATTCAAGATTTCGAACGGTCAACAAATCGCCCGGGGTCTGTTTACATCCTCGAGATCGCCTACCTGCTCCAAGTAACAATACTGAGGGTCGTCCAGCTTTAAAACTATATTACGTGTTTTATTTACGGAAATCCTCAACATTGCATAATCGCAATTTCCGACTTCAAAAAGGGGTCTAATACAGTTATAAAAGAACCGTATTACGTTTGTATGCTGTAAAAGGGAATTCCTTGTGATTTCCTGCAACATTACGGCTTTTAAAAAAATAAACAAATCCTTGTTTCGATGCTACAACGGACTGGGTTCCACTCCGAGGGTTCTAAATATTCTTTTAAAAATCTATTTTATATAATAAATGTGTAATATGACTATCAGCGTTCCCCCATTATTTGTTTTTAGCTATACAGGGTGATTTCGAAATAAAGGGTATCCTCTTAAAGGTGGATAGCAGTGTGATAGTACATACATTTGCGATAAAAACCGGTAGGTAAAAATTGCATAGTTTTCGAGAAAAATGCGATTGAAGTTTAATCGCTAAGCCAAGCCGGTCCTGCTCTCATACTTTTACTTAAGCAAAAATCGATAGGGGTTGACTGACTGTCCTTGTCATTGGCAGGTAGTTCTTGCTATTTATGCGAGGAGTATAATAGTTTATCTGGTTTCTACAATGTCATAAATAACCAGTAGGAATTTTTACTTTTTAATCTGCAAACGGAAAAATATTAAAATTTTACTGTTGGTGATTTTTTTTCTGTAAACTTCCGAAGAACCAAAAACTTCAATAAGCATTATGCTACATAAATAAAAAATGGTTGAATTTATTAAATTGAATTAAATACAGAGATGATAGTTAATAGTACCTTCCATACGCATGTTTCATTCAAGTAGTATGTGTAATCCATTGCCATTTAAAATGTTTCCTATTCATGTGACTAAATAATAATAAGGGATTAAAATGTTGCTTGTGAGACTGGAGTCTAATTGTTCGTAACATAAATTTTGTTATTATTTTTTTTTACTGTTTTAATGAATTTCAACAACCCTGCATGTTAAACATACTTCAGATTTAAGAAGGGAAAGTTGTAAAATGTCCAGGGGGTAGCTTATGATGGCATTTATTGTTCATTGTGCTACTACAGCTGCACTATTAGTTCCAAGAAAATAGGCATGTCTGGTAAATTTTCGTTCTTGCACTACAAGGGTTTAAAAATACCGTAAATCTCCTTAACTTTCACTTTTTAAGGCGACAATACAATTCTAACCAGAGACGGCTTCAGTTTTTAATATTTAGGAAAATTGTCAAGATTTTCAACTTTCACGGAGCCACTTCGTTTTTTCATTTTTTGTCTTCTTTTAGCCTCACTTATCACCTATTAAAAGGATACACTTTATTTCGGAATCACCCTGTATATCACTGCTCGCAGGTGATAACAATAACAAATCGAGATAACCTAGCACATAAGCTGTTTTTAAAAATCTGATTTCTTTTTCCGATACGGGTGTGCATGCGCTCTACGTTCATTCTACTATCTTCTCAGGTCAAGATGAGTCAAATTTCAAACATGTTTAAAATGATGGGCCGGCGTAAGCCAACCTAAGACGACCGATCGATGTAGTGAGAGAACGGCTGAAAGATACGCTTGTTTGAAATTTTGACCTATCGTGACCTATCGAAGACAACCCAAGAAATAATTCTGTGAGAGTCCTGCCTTAGGACAAGATGGGTCAAATTTCAAACATGTTTAAAATGATGAGCCGGCGTAAGCCAACCTATGACGACCGATCGATGTAGTGAGAGAACGACTGAAAGATGCGCTTGTTTGAAATTTTGACCTATCGAAGACAACCCAAGAAATAATTCTGTATAAGAGTCCTGCCTTATAAAGAATGCAAAATCTTAGATTAAAGAATGTTTTATTTTTAATCGTTTTCATATTATCTAAGCTTAAAATGAAAATTAGAAATATATTTATAATGTAACTACAGACTATTCAAAAAAAAATCATGTGGCCGCGCAACACGCGTCATCAAACTACATCAATCATTAATCAACACCACCTTGGTGTTGCATCAATCAACCAACAGTATAGTGTTCTATACGCTGGTCTCAAATATGGCTGCCTGGATAATAAACTGTATGCCGAATAAACAAAGCAGTTCAGTTTCATACATGCATTGAATAGACGAAACAAGTGTGACGTCAGCTTAACGATTGGTTATGGTGATCCGTATACGCTGTGTAAATGTCCATTAATTTAAGAACCGTTTGACACGGTAATATTTTTTGTACAATATTTCAATGTAAATTTAATTTAAGAAAATTTAAAAGCGTGTCATACAGATTTATACAAATTGATTTAAATTTTGAAGCAAAAATTGAGAATATTTAGAAATTTTTCTATTTATTTGTTAAAAATGCGTCAATACCTGCGCAGAATGCGAATTTTTGCAACCCACGCTAAAGATGCTGACCTAACCTTTACTTTCTCTTTAAATTTGCTAATATTAATATTATTGTAGCAACACCAGCTCCAGTACAATATAGATTGATATCGTTTATATCCATATCCATTTTGAAGGTTTGAGGATTTCAAATAACCCGAATAACAACTAACGAAATTTTTAGGGTTAGAACTGCTAACCACTGTAAACACATTGTACCCGCGAAATTCAAACATTAACGTCATTTTGGTAATTAAACTCGAGAAAACGCAGGCGCATCAACAGAAATTGACTCATTTTTGAAATTAAATCTATAACCGTGTCGTGCAGGATACATTTTTCAAGTTAATTTTGATATTATTTTTATAGCATGTTTCTTGTGATAAAATTTACATAAAATTTTAATGCATTTTTAATTTGAAAAATATTACCGTGTCAAACGGCTCCAAGGAAAAAATATTAATTTATTGTGCTTGAGTAACGAGCTTTAAAACCTATAAGTGATTTTGTGAAGTGATTGAATCTTTGTATTAACTGCATTTACTTCAATCTTCAAACAATTTTTATTTAAATTTATCAACCCACCTACCTCTGATATATATTATTCTGAATAAATTAAACTGATAAATTTAAATAAAAATTGTTTGAAGATTGAAGTAAATGTAGTTAATACAAAGATTCAATCACTTCACAAAATCATTTATTCAGAATAATATATATCAGAGGTAGGTGGGTTGATAAATTTAAATAAAAAGTGTTTGAAGATTGAAGTAAATGCAGTTAATACAAAGATTCAATCACTTCACAAAATCACTTATTACACTTCTTAAAACTCACTACTCGTTGCACAATAAATTAATTTCTTCCTTATGGACGTTTACACACAGTGGCGTAAATATAATTTTAGGGCCCCCTCGCAAGATCCGTAAACATAATTTCGAGGCCCCCTAGTATTTCATGATGTACAATTTTTAAAAAAAACTGCACTTTATACTACATTGTATTTTTAAATATGTGGTAGTAGCTACTTATATAACAAAACAAATGAACTGGACAATAAAAATTTCGCTTATTCAGACTTTTCTAATTATATGGATATTTTTATTTCATATCTGTAAACGACTGTGGGGCCCCCAAATCGTTCGGGCCCCCGCACTGCGGGCTTTTGCGTTCACTTTTTATGTCACTGTTTACACAGCAAACGCTGTGTGCTTTGCAACCAGCGCAGGTCGTACCAACCACTAGATGACGTCACGACTTGTTTCGTCTATTCTTGTGTTTTTTACTTGAAACTTTCCAATATGCTTTAACACCTTAAAAATATTAATGCATTAACTAAATTTAGATAAATTATAGCGTTATTTTAGTTATTAAATTACTGTTCACTACAGAATATACAGGTTAGGTTAGCTTAGCTTGCTTATACACTCTAGGCAAACATGTGATGCCTGTGCTCTATTGCGTCTTTTAGTGTGATATGATAGGATATGATCTACTCCCCCCCCTCACTCATTTTTAATTTTTGTACTCCCATCATCAAAATTGTCGCTGTTGTATTAGGTTATGTCAAATTCAAATTCTTTTTAATTGCTTTATATCACCTTTTCAAAAATTCATGTAAAAGTTTTTACTTTAGTAACAAAATAAAAAGCTTAATTTTTTTAAACATCCTCAAAATTACCTTACCTTAACTGTGGCCACGCTTATGCTTTGCTTGCTTATACAGTGCATTTTTTTATCACTGGCCATAGGGATTCCCATGTTAACTTGTGAAAATTTAGACTTGAAATTTTTACATAATGTAATTTGGAACTTCTTCTTTCAATTACACTAAAAATAATGCCTTTAAAATAAAAAATAGTGCTTCAAAAAATTAAAATATTTATGGATAATGGCTATAGGAAGTTACCATTTCAATCTTTTCTTGAACAGTGTAAAACGGCATTTGATTATTAAGAAGATCGGAGTGCAAGATAGAGCAACAATTTCTAAAATGTCACAATATGTTAAATTTTCCATAGCCACCTAAATAATGCTAACAAAAATCCATATCTAAACATTTTAATTTTTTGAAGCACAGCATAATTTTCAGTGTAATTGAAAGAAGTTCCAAATTACATTGTATAAAAATTTCAAGTCTAAACCTTTATCTCAACAAAAGTTAACATGGGGTAGATATTTTAACATGGGAATTCCTATGGCCAGTGATAAAAAAAATTCACTGTATACATCCATAGGCATTATTCCTTACAAGGATTTCAATAAACAAAAGTAGAAATAATTTAAAATTAATTTTCTATTGTCATTTTATTCGAAATTTATTGCTACATTAACAATACTCGTTCATCCTACAAAAGCAGGTGCATCTTTCATTTTACGAGATACATTATTATTGAATGAATTAAGTATTCTAACCCTACATATTGGCCAGAATGCATAAATCCAATGTTAGACAATTTTTAAGTACATAATGTACATTTTACATGATCACGTCTACACTTTAAATTGAATACCTATATGATTCTTAAGAAAATAAATAAAAGTGAGGTTATGTTAACATTGTAACAACATGTAAGACTTCTGTACAATATTATTCTAATGTTGGTAACAGGACAGTTATTTAAATAAATAATATCTTTGTAAAAATAATTTACAAGCGTTTACTAAATCTAAACCCTGGTTTCTGGATCACAATAAATATCTGCAATATTTTCTTCAGAATCTAAAGCATCTTGCCTATAAAGATGACCACAACTTTGAGAGTGTTTATTATACAAACTAATATTACTAGATGTAACTGATAATGATCCAGGTTCTAAAGCATATGAAACTGATGAATCAACACATTCAGACATAGTTCTACATCTTTCTTGAGGTACATCAAACCAGTTACGATCAGTATTTTCATCAAATAGGCTTGTATCACTTATCACATCATCATTTGAAGATTTTGTAGGACTAAATTCATACATGTCAACGAGATTTTGATCACTCCTCTTAAGTTTGTTTATATATTTCTTTGCCACACGAATATGACTTTCTTTGGTTGGGGATAAGGGATCACTATGAGATGTTGATCCTGAAGATGCCTCTCTTCTGCTTTCAGGACTTGTTGTAGGCGTTGCAACTTGAGACACCAAAGGCGTACTTTCTGTATCACTATTATCATTTAAGTCTGGATTAGAATGTAATAGCTTTTCCTTTAACCTTTCAAAGCTGGTTTGTGATTTTGTTTCACTAGTTCGTCTTCTTGAATGATCAATAGACTTAGATCTACTTCTAATCAACTGTTTGGGAATTTTCGATTCTCTCAGTATGTGTAATGAGGTAGGTCTAACACGCCTCCCTTCATTACTACCTGCAGAACCATTAAGAGATTTCTCGCTTTTTATTACAACATGTTTACTAGGTCTACGGTGAACATCAGTGGTATCTACACCTTTTGCAATTGGTAGTTTAACATCAATTTTCTGTTGTCTATTACCGACTAAAAATTTTATTTATTAGGCAAATGTGCGCAGACAATAAAAATTCAGTCATAATAAGACTTTTTTATCCATGGCAGTTCTAAAATTTTTGTATCCATTAGATTCCTGAAATATTATAATTTTAACAGTTCATGGTATAGACTATAGATGATCACAAACAGATGATGACATCATGAATAAAAAAGACCTTACTATGAGAAAATGTTTTTCTATATCTAACCTGGAGAGGGAGGCTGTGAATTTCCATGTGAGCTGTGATCACTTAGACTTTCAGCATTTCCATGAACAGATATACTAATAGGTTGCCAATAACCGATCGGTGATGATTGTAACATAACAAAGTCTGTTTCACCCACACCAGAAGTGCTATTGGTTCGAGAACGATTTGATTTTATATCTACAAAATTATTTAAAAATTCTAATTACTTTTAATTACTGATAATGACTGTCAGAGTTGTTATCAGGCTCTCAATAATAATGAAATAAAAAAATTATTGAATTCACCAATAATATTTGACTGACAGATATGAAATTAAAAAAAAATGTTAGACTGTTGTAATTAAATGTTAGTAGAAATAAATGAAACTTCCTCAATAATTATTAATGATATATTTACTTTTATGGCACAATTATACAATAAGATAATACATCTATAAAATAAAACAAAATGAAAAACAAAAGATACATGTAAAAAATATATAAATAGAACAATATCACAACTATCAGTGAATTCAATAACTTCCTAGTTTAAGAAAAATCCATTTTCAATCATTTAATAATGATTACAAACTGTAACGCTTAAATAAACTGAGAAATGGTCCCAACAATGTTTACAAATTTTGAAAAAGGCCACAGCGTTATAATACCATCCATGATAATACTTGTTGTAATACTGACCAAAACATACAAATTATAAATTATTTCCTTGATGGTTAATAGATTTTAACTGAACAGAAGGTGAACTCAATGTACCACTAACAGATATAACACTGTTAGAAGTAATTGATTGTGGCTCCAATATAGTAATTGTCGGCTCAATATAAGCACTCTCTTCGTCAGCATAAGCTACTCGTTTTGTGCTTTTCTCATGAAAGCTATCGTGCTTCATGCTTAAACACGATTTGAACATGCTGTTTGATGAATACAAAGAATCTAAGGAAACCAATGGTTCACCTTGTGCACTGTCAGGACTTGGTGGTATAACAGATGTTTGAGGAATCTCATTATTTAATTCTTCAGTTTCTTCTAATACATCTTCACAAGCTTCTTCGTTCAATGTTTGCAATGCTCCACATATCATCTGGTCCTCCAAGGTCACCTGTTTGTAAATAAGCAATTAACTAGAAAATCTTTTTATTTAGAAAAGTGTTTTCATTTGGGAAATACGAAGGGCTTAAATCTTCATGTGCAAAACTATCAATGTATCAAACATTTCTTTAAATGCTGAGTAGAAAGAAATAGGTTAATATGTAATAAAAAATAGACAATTGTTTTATTTTTGGAAAATACTGGGGTATTTTAAGCTTGTCATTCAGAATTTAAAAAAATCTTTAAAATGCAGTGTAGGTACTGAAGAAACTCTTTACCCTGCCTAATAGTGAGTTAGAAATTATTCAACTTATGCAGTAAATAAAAAGAAGACCAAAATGCAAAAATTGTAGGTTAAGTTGTATGTACTTTACCTGGAATTTATTGTGAAGATAAGTGTAAATAATGATTAGCTTTTTATATTGATGTTTCTGGAAAAATTAGTTAATATTGGTTGTCAAAATAACAGTAGTAACATTCTTATAGGTTAATTTACCATCAATGTAAGCACAATTTCTTTTAATAAATCAAACGATGACATTTAATAAATAATCAGTTTATGATCTAAAGAGTTTTTGTGTTTAACCCATTGAGATTGATTGAATTAATCACACCCACTTATCAACTCCAGGGGTGCGTTCAAAAATGGTCACCCACTTACCCGGGTGTTAACTGGGTCAATAATAAGTGTTCAAAAATGGCGGAAGTATAACTCGGTTACCCGTTCATAAATGTTTAGGACCTTTAGAAAGTGTCATCCATAATTGCCGCAGTCAGAACTGGCGTGATCAGGGTTATGATGAACGTTGAGATTATGTTTTGTGTTTTTTATAATTTGTTGTTTGTTTACAATACAATTAAAATAATGGTTGAAAATATTAATAGTACTACTTTCAATGTATAATTTGAAATATAAAACAACAGTTTTTAATTGGTCTCTACTTTCATCATTGTCCATAAAAATTTTTTACTATAACTAATATAAATGAATATTGTGGCACTACCATTTCTGATGGACACCAAAGTCAAGTTAGGTTACAAATAAATTACCTAATACTCTTTTATGTTCATATATGATTGTTACACTGCAATCTTAGTCAAATGAAATCAATTGCTGTGCTGCTATCAACAATTTAAGCTAAGCGTTACGCCCTCTGGCGGCAGAAATGCAGAACTAAATTCGGAAGTCATCTTTGTGTTTTATTTATATTATTTACTGTGTATTTCAAGAATTAAGCTGTTATTTAAAGTCAATATTTATTGTTAATTCTCTGTGTTTTCTTTTGATGCAAGTGCATTTTATTTTAAAAGATTCAATAGCAGCTCCTACCCTAACTACCTAGCTCTAAGCATACTTGGAAATTCTCTTAATCCACATAGAATTACATTGCCAACATTTAAAATTGCTTCAGATGCTAGAGTCACATTTAAATAAAATAAAAATTTTGAAATGATTAAGCCTTACAGGTAGGATCTTCTCACTGTGTCAAAATCAACTGTGTTTATAGCACACAAAAACTGCCAACTTACCAAAAAAGAATCTTACAAATATATCTTTAATCATTTCAGTTTACAAAACTATTAGCCACTTTCTTTTGCTTTACTTCTTACAATCCAAATATTATATTGCCGAGTACTCTTGTAACACTTATAACTTCCCCACTCTAAATTTTTGTGATTGTGATCTGTAAACCCCCTTTTCCCCTGAATCATGGTTAAAAAGTGATTTATGCTATTTGATTCAGAGACATTAAATACTTATAGACCGGCTGTCAGGTTGAAATGCATTGTTTGGTTGGGGGAAATTTTTCTACGCGGAATCGGCGCCATGTTTATAACTTTTCTGTCAGTTATAAAGGGAGAGTTGCAAAGTTTTATAGGTCTTTGTTTACTTTTTGGTTCTTGCCTCTTTCCATGTGCTTTTAACTTAAAATAGAACTATTGAGTGATTCTTTTGTTAATAAATTAATTTTAATAGTTAATGGACTTTTAAGTTGCTTGTAAGTAATAAATAAGTGTGTGATTAGGTTGCCGTTAAAAAACCTCACCTATTAAACTGATGGCTTTGAATCTTAGCATTCTAAAATATAAAAAAAAAGTGTAGTATGCTCAGAACATCTTAAAGCAACCAAGTTTAGGGAACATGTAAATAAACTTTTAAAAGAAAATGCTGTGCTGCTGTCATCTTTATGTAAGGTATGGTTTGTTTTATGAATTTTTTTGTGAACAATCATTTAAATGATTACAGGTAAAAGTTGTACTTGCAGACTCTACCCCAAGGTCTTCAGCCAATTCAAATACATTGTGAGCAAGCCAATTTTCCAACAAGTGCCAGTCTGTTACCAAAAATCAAAACATGCAGCCTAGATTTTCCTGAAAATGCAAATAACAAAACACAAACTGAAGTACAGCAGATAGCACATTGTGAAATATCTTCACAGGAACCTGTTAAAAATAGCATCGGTCATATTCAAATTGAACACTCTTATGCCTTTCCATCTCCGAAAAGAAGAAAATCTAAAACGGATTGCATGGTCTTTAAATTAAATAAATATCCTAGTAAATGCTGTAATTATGCAAAGCAAGTGCAAAAGCTGAAGCAACAACTTTTAAATAAATCGTAGGTGATAAAACAGTTACGATTCCAATTCATGAAGATATAAAAGGGCCAAACATTTGACAAACATTTAACAAGTTACTATTATTTTATGGACAGCGGAATCCTTCATACCTTATTTATATGTATTTCTTTGTAATGTATTTTTATATTGAGTGATATGGATGTAATATTAATTTTTATTATGTGATTATAATTATCATTAAAACAAAATATTCTCACATTATTTTTTCAATTCATATAAAAATAAAACTAGGCCATTGCTATTCAAATGAAAATAATTTTATTGAATTCTTACAGCAAATTTAACTGCTTTTTGATAAGTCATGGTGGAAAATTTGATGATTTTGTTATAAATGTACTTGGCAGGGAATAAAACAAAATATCTCATATATAATTACATTCAGAATTTGTCATCTGTTTTCTGCAAATTGCTCAAAATATATTGAGAATGTTACAAACTGTATTGTAAAGATTATTTATGTACCTAAATCTTTTGAAATTTTTTTTGAGTATTTATATTAGTTACTATTCAGGAATGAAGTGTAGCAATTCGAATTTCCCGCTTTTAAAGGAATAAATAATATGGCCGCCATAAAGTTGCAGGTTGCAACCCTGACAGCCGGTCTATAAGTATTTAATGTCTCTCATTTGATTACATTACTATAACCTCACTTTTAGTTAGCAAATCTGTGTATCTTATGTGGTTAGTAAGCAAGAAGTAGATGGGTGGAGAAAAGTTCAGATTTTTATTTTCATAATAGATGCGAAAATATGGTTTGAATCAGTGGTCATGATCAAAAAATACTAAAGAAAATAAAGCAGTGACTATTACTGTATAATACAAAGTCTCTTAGGCTTACATTATAGTTTCCCAAATGAATACACTTAATGGTACCAACATTACCAGTAAACATACCTGATACTGCATCCAGTAAATTTTAGCAAAAATTTTAAGTTAGCAATTATTTATCGATTAAGATTATAATAAAATAATTCTTTTTCTTTACTATTTATTACCTCAGTTTAAATGCTGTTTATTAATACCTACGATGTGCTTTAATATATCGTACCTGTTTTTCCATAACACTTTGTTTATTTTTACTAGAGGATGTACTTCCATCACCTTGCATTTTACTTGTATCTTTGTCAGCAGTAATTTTTGGTACACTTGCTATAATAATAAACATAAAATATAAAAATTTATAAACAGCGAGACAAATAAATTACCTTTGCGTTCACGCGAAGGTCCTGAAGATTGTTTTAATACAGGTGCACGTACATTTTTGGTTTCATTTTGTCTAATAACAGTGGTCATTTCGTGCTCTCTTAAAGACACAATTAAAACACGAAACATTTCCCAGTCACCAAAATTCATGTGTAACAACTGTAAAAAAAAAAAGTAATATTATCTAGTAGCTACTCCTAAAAGCAGCAACAAGCACAAACCTTCTTTAACTCATCCAAATCGCAATGTAACAAAACACGACCATTAATATTGTTCTTTTGCATAACTTTCATGTATTGTTCTAATGACGAGGAATCTGGATCTTCAATTGAATTTAATAGTTTGCAAACACCTTCAACGTTTAATAAAGAAAGTTTCGTTTCTAATATTTCTGGCTATAAATAAAAATGTATAACAAGAAATCACACTGAAGTTTTCAAGATCATACCGATAATTCAGTAACTGGTCCCAGATGATACTTATGTGAAGTCATAGGATCAGACCATGATTGAGGCCAATTCATAACACCTGTAGCAGTAGGATAAACAACAGCAGGTGAAGGCACAGCAAGCGGCTGTCTGGGAAATGGTTTTGATCTTCTATTTACCACTGATGGTGGTGTGGGCCAATCATGAACATTACCCCAACTGATATGACCTGTTGGTAAGGCTGTATGTGCTGCTCCGTAAGTGTTTCGAGCTGGAGTCATCATTATTCCTTCATCTTCTAAACCTTGTGTTTCTTCTAAACAAGAATATAACCAAATTTATAAGAAATTTATGAAAGCATCATAACCTTACTTTTTTACGCAAATAAAACCGAGAAATTTTGCTTACCTTTAATAACTTTCTTTAAGTATGGATCCAAGTTGATAGTAAAAGGAAGAAATATTTTAAGATCACTAACTAATAGACTTGATCTGTGGAAAGTCAAGAATATATCAAATTTACGCTCATCTCTATCCAATTCCAACAATGGTTCAGTGTCCTTCAAGGTAGGAATATAAGGGCGAACTCTATAATTAAAACAATATGAATGCATTTGTTTTCATTAGAATTTTTTTCTTCATACTTTTCATATAGTGATTTTAATGGAGTGTTATCGTCAAGACTATCTTCAAACATATCATAATGATAAAGAATCCAGGAAGTTCTGAATGGCCACTGTTCAGTAATATTTATCCATGAAGCTAACCTATACCAGTTAAAATCAATTTGGAAAGCTTTTAATAATCGCCCTGCAATAATTATTCATTATAAACATTTTGTTATTGATAATAAGAATCTATAGCACATACCTGTTACATAAACAACATTCATTAACCTCCTCATTGATCTTGGATTTACATCACTGAAATAGTCATCTGTAAGTAACATTTTTGTAAGATCTTGTGCTCCTCCAATCTTATTCAAATTCGACCCAATGGAACTTGCTACAGATTCAGACAGTTTCAATTTTCTTGAACCTTTTCTTGTACCATACTTCAATTTTTCTGTACTTGACATCAAGGCACTTTCAGAAGAAAGCCTTCTATTTGATAGCTACAAAAACAAACATTCAGCTATGATCGTAATAATGAAAATGAAAATCTTACAGAACGTCCAAGAAGATTGCTTCCAGCCAAATTAATATTATCATCTCCATCGTTCCATGAAGAACCAACTGTTTTACGATGAGACTGTGCAGTTTGTTGGGCTATTTTAACCTTACGCAGACCAGAATTTTGCAAATAGAAAGGAAGATGTACCATATTGCTTAAATAGCTGTGTCCACCAATGTTACTTTCGCTAAATAAACGCCTGCTGTTTATTTCTACAGCCTGTATAAATAATGATTATCACAAAACATGGATTTGAGGTTTTGAATGACAAAACATTGAATTACACATCAATAGGCTTGATTCATAGAAATTTATATTTGATTTTAAAATATCTAATCTTATAAATTTCATTAAATCAGGCATTTTTCAAGATACCCATCATACTTATAATGCAACATTTATAAAATAAAGTCATTAGATAGGTATTTTGTTAAAACAAAAATGTTAAAGATCATTCACAAATAATATCTGTGTATTTTATTGTGGAAGAGAAACAAATTCTACATTGAAAAGACAACAGACAACAGTAAGAAACGAAAACACAGGAGTCGACATGTAATAAATGAAGACTGACCTGTTCCCACGATGCCTGAATAGACATATAAAAACTTCTTTTAACACACACAAGCAAAAGAAGAAACAAACAGGAGTAATTAAATTTTTTTTAAAATAAACTAAATGTGAAAGACAAACCTTTGCAATCACGTGAGGATCAATAGCCAATATTATAATAAATGGGCTATTAGCATCAGAAAAGAGTACGTGAACAGCATCTAAAACTAATAAGACTTTGTCTTGTTCACAACTGTCTAATCCATCAACAATAATAACAAGCCTGGTTTGTTGCGAACTTAAACTGTCTAAACATTTCACCATATCCTTCATTAGGTTCACCTAAAACACTCTTTATATAGATTCAATTTTGTTTAATACTGACTTATAAATACTTCACGCCTTAATGCTTGCAAGAAACCTTCGGATTTCAATGTATCCAATTTAGCAATTGTTCGTTGTAACTGCCTACGTTGAGAAAAAAATAAGGAAGCAAACATTCGATTCCAAGTGTAAAGGTTAGCAACAGCAGCTATACCCAATAATAAAGCTGTAGCGATCATAATAATTTGGAGGGTTAAACGTTTAACTTCGGTAGAACTAAAATATGTTTATTATTACAAATTAATGTACAGTAAAATAGGGTGTAGTTGACCAAAACATTTTTCATTTGTAAAAGGAAAGTATATTTGATTTTTGCATAAAACATATGTAACAAATATTTAGAACTGACTAATAATAATAACAAATGCAAAAATTATGGAATCTTAAAACATTTTCCAAACTTTTTGGTCAACTACATACCATTTTATGGTATTTAAAAAAAATAACTAACCCATCTGTTCTGTACAAATTCAAGTTGATAAGGAAGACGGTTAAGGCACAGGTTCCAAGTAACAAACACGAAAAAGTAAATTCAAATATCACAACAGAAGGTAAACAACATAATTTTCTCCATTTCCAGGTTGAAGTTTTGACTGTATAAAGGGATCAAGTGAAAGTTATATAAGCTGCATGTAGATTTTTTGTCAATTTTAGTCTTTACCTGGTTTAGGTTTAAATGCTCTATACAAACGAGTAGCTATGGCTCCATAATCTTTTTCAATTGCATCATATAGTGAACCAACCATTTGAACAACAGAATTCTCACCTGCTATTGTACTACTGACTCTAGTTTGATCGGTAAAATAAAATCTAAAACATAATAAAAATGTTATCTTCATTACAATCAAGTTATACTAAAGGTTAAAGGCGATTTACAGTTTAGTTGTACTCTCATTAAGTTAAAGAATTTTATTGAATTACATAATGACATCAAAAACGGGTTTCGAGATTGAGAAGTAGAAACCTGCTTCTTGGTCAAATACAGAAAAAACAGATGAACCACACCTTTCTTGTGAAATAATGCACCATTGTACTTTTATTATGACTACAATCTTGTATTTACAAGATTATTCACCAGTGTAACAAACATTGAAATGTTTTTCACCAGTGTGAACTTCACATGCAGAGTTATTTATAAAGTGAGTAAAGATTTAATGATAAGGAGTTGTGTAATTTTGATGTCACAAAACATTAGCATACAATCTATATTTCTGTGGGATAGGCAAACTTTAGGTATATGTTCATGATGTAAATAGATTGTATTTTTCATTTTGTTTCTTCTACAACCAAAACGACATTTTTTATAACAATTATATAAAATTTATCACAATTTTTAATTACTGCAGGTTGAGACAAAGTACCATTCGTCGTTAATTATTGTTGTTTATCATTCATTCATACATTCCATACAAACAGATGAGATTGTTTCACATGGAATTTTGAATGAATCTTGTTTAGTTTTTGGGATGCTTCAAAAAATATTATGTTTCTTTCTAAATAGTTTTACTTTCAAGAACACTACCCTCTAAGTAATAATTGATATAATTTTACTGTACATAAATGAAGTTTAAGTATATACCTTATGGGCTGTGCTGAAATAATATCACTACTAGATGCTCCTGGGGGATGACAAAACATAATTTGCAAAATTAATTTTAAACTATTCATTTTTTCTAGTTAATCTAACGTTGAAATTGTAAGGCCAATCCCAGTCATACCTTTAAACAATGTAAATACATTAATTAGCTTCAATAACATCTACATAAAAAATCAACACATACCTCTTACTAGCAAACCACACTAAAGCGAGAAAGGTATAAATTAGAGCGAGCACTGCTCCTGCTACAGTTAAACCTACAATCCAATCTTGAAAACATAAACCTACTATTATTCCTATAATCACAGCAATATGAAGAATAACAAGAAATAATAGACTTGTAAATTGAAATATGGGATCAACCCATTCTCTTGCAAAATTCTTCATTTCATCTGTAACAAAATATAATTCAATAAGCAATGAAGTTATGGGCGTCTTCCACAATAACTTACCTCTAAGTTTATTAAGCAAAAACGATTTGCCGCTGCCCCACTTAGCATATAAACCAACCGTTATTGGCATGGAGAGTGAAGGTTCGCTAAGAATATCTGCAAGTGCACTGCTATACAAGTCATAACCCAACATATTTTCATTATCTTCGTTTGTATTTAACCGTCCTAAAATTTAACCAAATAAAACTATATAGAAAACAATCCAATAAAAGAAGCATTACTTGCTCCAAAGATTTGTCCAAGAATTGTCTTTTGATGATTTATATCAATATTGTATGGGGTTTCTCCAGAACGATTGGGTCTATACAATAACTGACTATGTTTCGGATTCCTTAAAAGTATCTCTACTATTGCTTTAGAACGAGCTCGCATTGCTATATGAAGGGCAGTATCTCCTTTTTTATCTGCAGCTGAAACTTTAGCTTTTTTATCTAAAAGTAATTGAACTATTTCGGCACTACGTGATCGTACAGCTTTTAAAAGTGGCGTATCTCCATCCTGCAATATTAAAGAAATTACACAGGATAACATAATATAATTAAAGTTGTGTTACCTTAGTTGCCATTTCTAAATCAGGATTAGCATTTAAAAGCATCTTAACAATAGGTATATTTCCTTTTTCCACAGCCATATACAAAGCAGTCTTTCTATCTTTTCCGCATATATCTACATCGGCATATTTCTTAAGTAAAGCTTCTACAACACCTCTGTGTCCCCCTTTTACGGCATGTATCAAGTTGGTATCTCCAGCTCTGTCCTATAATGCAAAATAAATCATGTAATCATAAGCAAGTTAAGGAAGATAAATTTCAAAACGCACTTGCACATTTATATAAGCACCAGCAGCCATCAAAGCAGTGGCAATTTCATAATATCCTTCTTTGCAGGCAATTGTTAAGGCACTACAGCCATCTTTATCTAATGCATTTACATTAGGTTTGTATTCCAATAATAAATTCACAACATCCACATGATTTCCTTGCGTTGCTACTAGTAAAGCTGTCCAAGAATACATGCCTGCAGTGTCCACATTACCACCTAAACATTTATAATTAGTAAACAATAATTTTATAATTTATTAACAACATGATTCTCTAACCTGCTCGCAATAAACAGTCAACAATTTCTGCATAACCTTTTCGACATGCCCACACCAATGCGGTTGTTCCATATTTATCACCAACATTAACTTTGGCACCATGACTAATAAGAGCTTGAGCAATAGAAGTGTAACCCCTACCAGCTGCCCATAATAAAGAGGAAATATGATAGTTTCCATGAGCATTCACATCAGCTCCTCTATCTAACAACAAAGTAACTACATCTGTCCGACCTTTATAAGTTGCCCACATGACAGCCGACCAACCACCCTGTTCATAATAAATTCAAACATAAATTTAATCACAATTAAAAGAAATGGATAAACAAACCATATCTCTCTGCTCGATGTTCGCTCCATGTTCCAAAAGTTCGTGGCAAACATCGGCATAGCCTTCTTTGGCAGCAAACAGAAGAGCACTCCAAGAATCACCATCTTCAGCATTTGGATCTGCTCCATGAGATAATAGTTCTCTTACAAAACTTATCCGGCCTTTAGTGGCTGCCAACATAAGTGCTGTCGTTCCATTCTTTAAACAATTACAAGAAGGATTTTAATTAAGGAATTAATGAAAAATTGAGAAAGTTGGTATGATATACCTCATCTTTATCATCAACCTGAACCTGTTTGTTCTCTAAAAAGGATTGTAGTCCTTGTAAATTGTCTTCATTAACATATCCCGCTAAGGAACGATAGCAAAGTGATACCATCGACTCTGACTGATGAAGTGTCTATAACAAAATTGTAAGTTTAGAATAAAAAGTCATGATATTAAGTAATACCTAGATTATATCATTCTGATTACAAAAGAGAAAACTGATTAGTTTAGATTAATCAAGTATTAATTAATACTGCAGTGATGTTAGCTTTCATAAGTACATACGTATACCTTTTATCAATACATTGCTAGTTGACATAATTGAACTGTCCATGAGTATGCTACATGATTTAACATACTGTAAACAATACTGGTATTCACATTTGGTTTGAATGTGATGATGCACATGGTATTTTTCAGTTTCATAATATTATCTCTTACAAACTTTTATCTTGGGTCTAGATTCCTCTAAATTTTTGATTGACCCCTGGTGTGATTTCTGTAAGTTCTATTGGACAGAAAATCAATCAATCTTATCATGCTGTTCTTGCTTTTCTGCCTCAACACATCCAAAAATAATATAAAATCTCACGCAAATAAACAGATATCACTTGAATTTCCATCCTAACATTACCATAATTGTTAAAATCGGTCATGAGTTTTCCCTACAGTGTCAGGTTCATTGACATGGGGAAATAGTCATTGCTTTACTTCATATAATTATATATTAATTGTATATTATTAAATGAACGCATAATGATGACTTATTCATGAGGATGTATCAGGTGACCAAGGCCGTAGAGTACAGACTTTTACCTTTTTTATTTATGAATGGATTTTAATGAAACTTGGAATATACATTCTAGTTAATAAATGCAATTCTTTAAGATGTTAAATGCATCAATATCGCTTTCGGTTTCACTGGAAATGATATCAACTTTCTTATTTTAAATGGAACGCTATATATTTTTACATATTTGGATTCTACAGAAAATTCTGAATTCGATACGCTAGTTTTCGTTAGTTTTTATTTCCATGGTTACTAAAAATTCAATTTTATATCTTAATCTAGATAGCTGGAATATTGCCCAAATTGTTTAGAATTAGTCAAGTAACTGTAGGAAAATTGAAATTCAAATTAAATTTGTTTTGTAAGTACGTGACAACAATATAAACTTCCAAAGTCTCATAACCTCATTTTCTTAAATAGTACCTCATTAAGACAAGTAGGCTATTGGATAAAGAATTTTCTATAGATTTAACTGATAGCACATTTAGGTACTTTTGTTTGACTTTTATTGGGAAAAAGGTCTTAGAATATAAACTTAGAAATAAATCACATTACCTGAAATAAAAGAATCAAAATCAAAACAAACAAAAACTTGTGTATACTGGGTATCCTATTTAAAATAAGAAAGTTGATGTTATTTCCAGTGAAACCGGAAGCGATATTAACAGGTTTAACATCTTGAAAAACTGAATCTATTAACTCAATATAATGTATATTCCAAATTTCATTAGATTTTGTTTATAAATAAAGAAATTATAAGTTGGTACCTAGAGCCTTGGTCACCCGGTAACATCCAAATGACTAATAGTCATTACGTGCAAGTTTAATACATTTTTTCTATGACTTTAATAATAACAATAATAATAATAATAATAATAATAATAACAACAACAACAGATTATTTCTGCAATCTAGTAACTCATAATGTGAGTTTTTCTTAATTTACAACAACAAATACTAGAAAACTAACTTGCCGCCCACACTAAGAAAATAAAAAATAAATATGACAGACTTGTCTAGAATGGATACAAGATTGTCAAATTAAATGAGAACAAATGTCAAATGCAAAAATTTGAAGATCCTAAAGCCTTCTATGTTTTAGATTTCACATCCTGTATCAACCAAATTTAAAAATTCAAACAAGGCAATATGGTAAGCTTTCTAATGATGTGACACTTTGAGGCTCTTTTAGAAATTTCTGAGTTGACGTTTCATGACTAAAAGCAATCATACATTTCCAATTAACTATAAAAAATAATATTAGGTTATGTTTACACTCCCTCCATTTTTCATCCTAGACATCAGCTTTAAAAGCTGATAAATGTGAAGAGCTCACAATAAATCCACGAAATAATTTAGAAATGATAACGACATGCTATTAACATTTCACCGTTGCATCTAGAAACGTTTATGGTGCAATTGGTTGAATCCAATATCCCATCTGATGGATTTAGAAACTCTTCTCTTGTTTCAAATTCCATAAATAATTGAGGCATTTACAAAAATTCAACTGAGTTAATCTCATCAATTACAATTATTTAAATTAATACAAATGTGGTAAACTTTATAAGATTTACAGATAACACTCACAAATCAAATTACACACGGAAAAAAATGTTTTGTTGGGGCCACAAAAAATTTAGTGGAATTTTTAGACAGCAAATATTTTTGTCACACTGTGCTCTTGCCACTACAGCACTTTGGTGAATACAACAAATTTCTAATTTATTTTAGAGTTTGGAACAGATTAATTTGTTGCTACAGCAAACAAACATTTGCTGTCCAAAATTCCACTAAATTTTTTGTGGCCCCAACAAAACATTTTTTCCGTGCAGTCATAAAGTTTCTGTTCAACTGCATCTGGTTGTCTTCTGTTTTATCAAGAGTTCTTATAAGATTTCTAGCAATATAACACAAATCTGAATGACCTTTCATCAAAAGATTGGCAACTAGCAACATATTATTTTTCATAATTATCAGGTTTTGTTAATTCTAATATTTCATCACTGCATTAGTGAATCTAATATAACATAACAAACAAGTTACTCTAATTTGCATAAAGAAACACACAAAGCATTCAATTTTCAATATTAACAGCATATTATTGATAATATAGAAGTTCAATCCATGATCACATTGGGCAGATTAGGTTACCTAAATTACTACTAATTGATATTAGCAGAACACAATTAGTTTTAATAATAAAAAGCACACTCAATGAAATATAATGTAGTTGTAAAATAAAACTTCAAGTTTTGTACTGCAACCAACTAACGTTGTGTGAATGTCTTCGCAGGCCAAGACCAAAATGGAATCTTCTATTCTGTTCTCCATCTGGAGATGTTAAAGTAAATGATGGTAGATGCAAGTGTGTTAAAGAACCTCTCCATGTTGTTGTATCAGGTATATGAAGATTTAAAAAAGACCTTCGTCTTTGAGGTGGTACACCCAAATCAAGACTGTGCTGTCTTTGTTGCGGTTTTGGTGGTGGTGTGGCCATATTGAACTATGATCTTTAATACTAAGTAAAATTATAACAGAATTCAGGAAAAAAAAGAATTCATATTTAAGATAACTATTCAAGGATTTTTTTCATTAAGGTATTCAGAAATAGTTTCTTCTCATTTAAGTTGCTCTAGTTTAATTGGTAATTTATTAAATAATATCGCATCTACATAAAAGGGCTTTGCTGAAATGTGTAAGAAAATAGTTATTTTTGTTTTAAGTGCGGGAAATCAGTGTTTTTTTGTAGCGCATGAGAATGGCATTTTTTTGGCCGAGATCTAATGGTCTCGGCAAAAAAGTCATTCGAATGCGCCAAAAAATCACTGATTTCCCTCACGAAATGCAAACAATATTTTTTCTACAACCTTCAAACATTGTTAAGTGAATTTTTGAAGTAAATTATACAAAACAAGTGTGCAATGAAAATGCAAAATAATAAAGTATTAAATTGCAAAAATAAGCAGAGTTACCTATTGTGTCAGTTTTGTTTTTTTTCTCGCACATGTGCGTGAAACAAATTTTTTGCGCACATGAGCGTAAAATATACAGTGTGTCCGAAAAGTATGGAATATCCTATATATCTCAGTGAATATGCATTTTATAGAAAAATGTTTCGTATATAAGTTGTTTAATGTTTAGCTTTACATTACATGGAAATACCAAATAACTATTTTTTAACAAAATAAAAGCGCAACGAATAATGCTTTAATTTTTTTTAATGGGAAGGTATCCCTTTATTGTACTCATTTGATAGAGAATGTTTTTCTCTTTTCAATGATGTAAAACTTTGATACACTTGCATAAGTAAATTTTGATTAAAACGCAAAAAATTGTTTGAAAGTTTATTTCAATATTCATCTGTTACGAACTGAAAATTTTGTATAACTACACTCTACAGTTCATAGAAGGTTCAAAGTGTGCACCATTTACAGTTTGGCAATGATAAAATCGTCTGTCAAATTCGTTTACTGCATTTTGAATCGTTTCTGGTGTGATACCTCTAATCTCTGTTCTAATACGGTCTTTTAGAGGTACAAAAAAAATCAAGTGGACTTAAATCCAGCGAGCAAGCTGACCATTCTACTGCACCTCTTCTGCCTATCCATCGATAAGGGAAAGTATTATCAAGAAACTGTCGGACATTAATTCCGAAATGAGTAGGAGCCCCGTCTTGTTGCAACCATATTCTGTTATGGGGTACATTTGGATCTAGTTCATTAGGAAACAGAACAGCTAAAGCAGGAACTAAGTCAAATCTTAAAAAATCTAGATAAGCATCCGCTGTTAAATTATGTTCTATAAAAAAAGGTCCCAAAATTTGGGTTCCAATAATTCCTGCCCAGACATTGACTTTCTGCTGATATTGGGTGTGCCCTTCTATATACCAGCCAGGATTTAGCAAAGACCAGTAGCGCGTATTTTGTTTGCTAATGGTACCTTTCAAACAAAACGTTGCCTCATCAGTGACGAGGATATTTTTATGAAAATTTGCATTTTCCTGAAGCCTGTGTTATTTCTTCGCAAAATTGCAATCTTCGATCTAAATTATCTTTTAATAATTCTTGAACTATACAAGGTTTATACGGATGCCACTTCTCCTTTTTTAGAACTTCGTGTGCAGTGGATTTCTTCAAAGTATGTTCACGAGCAATTTGTCGAACAGAAACATGTGGATTTTTCACGACAGCCAACATTATATTCTCACGTTGTTCATTATTTAGAGCTTTAGGTCTGCCTGTTTTTGGACGATTTGTGACAGTACCCGTCTCATGAAATTTATACAAAATCTTACTTACAGTAGACTGAGAAATGTGGTGTTCGGGGTGCACGTTATTAAACAAATTGCAAACTTCCTCCTGTGTTCTCCTTTGTTTCCATATCCCAGCATCATTAAAATTTCAATACGATGTTTTTCTGATAAATGATCCATAGCAAGTCGTATTTTTGTAACTTTGTTATTCTCACGTTAATCAAAATGCGTAAATTAATTAAACAAATAACTTTTCGCTTCAGTTCGGTTATTAATTGACATTTCTACGACGCATTCAATTGTTGCAACAAACAAAAGTATATCACGCCGACCATAATGTGACTAGATGATATTGAAAATTTAAAAGACCGCATCTGGAAAGGTAACAGATCAATAAATAAACTTTTAATCAAAATTTACTTAGGCAAGTGTATCAAAGTTTTACATCATTGAAAAGAGAAAAACATTCTCTATCAAATAAGTACAATAAAGGGACACCTTCCCATTAAAAAAAATTAAAGCATTATTCGTTGCGCTTTTATTTTTTAAAAAAATAGTTATTTGGTATTGCCCTGTAATGTAAAACTCAACACTAAACAACTTTTATACGAAACATTTTTCTATAAAATTCATATTTACTGAGATATATAGGATATTCCATACTTTTCGGACACACTGTATATTTTGCTCCCATGTGAAAAAATGATAGGCTTTCCGTATCCTTGGCGATGCTTAAATCTAACCTTTTTTTGACGGTTGTAGAAAAATGATATTAATGTTTTGTGTAACTTGAAGTTTCTCCAAATTCGATTCTTTAACTAAGGATCAGTATTATTATTTGAAACTTAAATTATACAGGGTGGTCCAAGATTCCGCTCTAGTAAGATGATAGCTTTATGTTAGGAGATAGAAACAAATTGAGAGCAGGAAGCGACATAATACGTCTGGAATATTCTGAACTGTAAATACAGGGCCGCTGATTATATATAAATTTGCATATTGTTCTATTTAAAAATATCAAGTTATTCGTGATTGAAGATCTTCAATTTCAATGATCCATAATGGGACCACAAAGTTATTTGCAACACAATTGATGTAGCAACTCGTATTTAATACGATGATCAAACCGTATCTCCTATCCTGTTTAGTTCCAGAGATATCTCAGAATTTTTAAAACAATGTAAAACTAAATTTTTTCGAAGAAATAATAAATATCTCGAAAACGGTGCAATTTAGACCAAACATATGGTTAATAAAAATAAATCTAAATGTAATACAAAATCCAACACTGAAGTAATATACAAGGTGTTCTATTTGAAAAATAAAGTATGATACTGCCACAAACAAGTCGAACGCCCTGTATAGTTCAGAATATTTTTAGGTTATGCTTCCAGAGGCACTATATCGCTTTCTTATCTCAATTTGTTTCTATCTCTTAACATAAAGCTGTCATCTTACTAGAGCGGAATGTTGGACTACACTGTACATTTGTACTATTTGCATTTCTTCAAACATTTATACTATAGCACGAGGCCAAAAAACATGAAAACTAAGCATAAGTATTGCATGGACTCATTGTCGGTATTAATTATTTTTAAAACCTGTCAGTTTCTAAGTTTGAGTCTACATCATATCACCTAAAATTTAATATTACTACAAACTTGAATTTCATGACTTCCAAAATAGTTATAATGAATTCAGTAAGTATGACTTTTGTTTTAGAACCATCAATTGAAGAGTCCAATGCAAGAACCAGTCGAGTCCACTGGAGCAAATTGTTCAGGAGAGATGAAAAACGTTTTAAGCCCTCCATAACGGTATACTGTAGCAAACTGAACAAGCAAAAACAACAATCTAATTTTACCCCAAAAATGGACTTGACCAGTTCTTACATTGGGCTCTTCAATTACTTACTTTAACCTACTAATAAAGATTATTTAGACAATTTTATCCAAGAACATAAATGACATCTAGATTTCTAGGATTACCTAATTAGTTTAATTTAAATATTTATAAATACCCAACTATATCTCCAGTGAAATCCTATTAGGCTAGCGATACTAGCAGTACTACTTCTGCTCTGCATTTCAGAAGATGGTACATCCATCGAATCAGTATTTTGAAACTTATTAAAAGAAATCACAACTTAAAATTCAATATCTCAATTTAAAACTGAGATCAGTAGTTTTAAGAATTTGGATGTTAGTAAAAGCCCGACCTTGAACTTCCCCTGCGGTTATGCAGTCGCGGGTGTTTATTTGTAGCGTGCCTTTGCAACGTCTCAAAACACGATACCGTAATTTGTATTTACTAACAGGTTACTATCAACAAGTTTGATGCAACTGCATTATTTATTTACCGTAAGACTGTCCGCATGGTATAGCGTAATCGTTAAATCGACTTCAAAGGTACTCGAAAATAAACTTCTTTCATCTTAAATTCTTATTTAAGTATATTCGTTACCTTTTCATACTTCATCGATAGACTTGGGATTTTAGGACATTTTCTAAGAATTAATTTTAAAGTGTAATTAAATTTCGTAAGAACCAGAAGCGGGACCCATTAAACGAGCAGAGATCTTTGGGAAAAACACAAAATATTGTCTTTCTGCAAACTTATTATTTACTGGAAAAACAACATCTACACTGAAGAAGCGTATATTTTTAATAATTATTATTTAATGATTATTTAATTATTATTAATTAATTAACTACAATACCGACGCTAATGTCCTCTAAATTCCCAAGTCTGTTCATAAATAGTAATTGCGTACAATACAATACAATTTTAACCGAAACAAAAAATTTACTGCTTTTATTCGTACAAAATGCGGTTTGAAAACAAGTTAATGGCAAAAAAGGCAAAAAACCCGTTGGAAAATCTTAAAAAATAGTGTACCTATAGGTACACAACTGCATAAAAAAGTCTTTAGGCAAAATGGCCAGAATCTGTACGCAAATCCCTTCTTCGACAAAATATACTACGTAATTAATAGACCATTGTTTCGCAAGTAAACTGTCATCAGGTCAACGGAAGAAAAAAACTGAAGAAAGATTATATCGTAAAAAACACGATTTACAAATTATGAAAGTATCCTCAGCATTTTCCTCAATATGAGCTCCAACTAGCACGATTTTATAGTTATTATTATTAACTACAATGAGACTACATTTACAATCAATAATATGCAATACTTGGTAATAATTTCTAAATGTTGTGCAAACTGCGTCTTTTAAAAAGAATGATAGAAATTGAAATTGACCTCGTGTTTGACAACAAATTATCTTTATATTAAGAATTTTCAACAGTTTATTTCAAAATTTATTAAATTTCAAAGCTGTTGCTCCCTTCTGTGCCGCAGATCTTTCCTGTGTAAACGGAGCGGCCCTGCCATTATCTATAAATGCTTTGTGTGTTATTTTCTAGTTTTCCAGACTTTCAGTTTCCAGGATAGACTGTGTGGCTTTTTTAGAAATTTTATTTTTCCATCTGACCTTTAATGCAAGTTCTGCTTTAAGATGTCTAATTTCAGAAATTATGTTGGGTTTCAAGAAAAGCCCCTTTAGATTCTCAATTAAATTTAATTTTTAAAGCGTTTTGAGGAAATACAGGGTGTCCCCAGATCGACTTAACAATAGGTGAAAGACAAAAAGTTTTCGAGTTGAAATTTGAGCCTGTGGGAATCAGCCCTGCTTGATTAGAAACCAATTTACGTCTTATTTTTGAAAAATCAAGCAAGCTTTGACAGGTACAAAAACTTATTTTCGGTGTAGTAGGTAAAGTACCTTTTTCATGAGACATATCGAAAAATTTTATAAGCAAAAGCTGCTCAGAATGCAAATTTATGTCCACATACCAAATTTGAAAACAATCGGCACAATTTGATTTTTTTAAATTCTAGAAGGTTTACTCTATGTAACTGCCACCTGACTCAACACATTTTTCAAGACGAACTGTGAATTCGTGATTGTGAAATGGTTTATAAAGCTAATCACGAATTCACAGTTCGTGGACATAAATTTGCATTCTGAACAACTTTTGCTTATAAAAGTTTTCGATATGTCTCACCAAAAAGGTACTTTACCTACACTGAAAATAAGTTTTTGATACCTATCAGTCTGCTTGATATCTCAAAAATAAAAATATGACTCAAGCAAGGCTGATCTCCACAGGTTCAAATTTCAACTCAAAAAGTTTTTGTCTTTCACATCTATTGTTAAGTCAATCTGGGGACACCCTGTATAAACATTTATAGTAGGTTCGGAGTTCTTTCTTTTAAGTAATTCTACCTGCGGTTTAAAAACGTGTAGAAATTAATCCGATTGGAGCACCGACAAAAACTGCAATTCTTGCGCTTGGTTGTAGACTATACATACATTACAAATCTCTGATAAATAAATATTTAAATATGAGTTACCTAACATAAATGCCGATAAAACAGTTATATGGACATTTCTAACATGTAAATAAAATAGCCATATAACAGCTTGAAGCACAAGTTTATTGCAGTTGTGACGTCACATCGCAATTCTTTATTATCCGTCTTTGCAAACGCAAGCTATAATAGCGGCGAGGTGACGCCACTTGATCATGAGCAATTTATAATTTCATATCATTAACTATCTTATGACATCATCAGGTAGTTTGCATTAAGGTCCAAGCAAATACAGTAATAACTTATTCAAGGCTCATTTTGCTTGAAAAAGGTCAATAAAAATAAGAATAGTATATTTGAAGTATCTTTTCCCTCTTGTTAAGAATTGTTTTGTTTTATTGCAAGCATTGTTTTTCTCTAAAGAAATATAGACCTAAAAATGCAAGCCTTTCATGGCAGGGCATCATCAGGATTGGAATCTCAAAAACTATAAAAGATACAGGGTCGGTTACGGAGATTTACCTATTTTGATGCTCAATAATAATTTAAAAAAAAGGTTCAATCGAAGTTTATTTGTTTTTAAAATAATCCAAAAAACCGGAATTTTCGATTTTCGTTTTTCGGCTATAACTTCCTTATTATTTAGAATTTCTAAAATTGGTAAAAACTCTTTAGAGGCACTTTTCTATTTCTAATATTTCAGACTTATCAAAATTTTCATGCGACGTTTCGGTTTTTCAGAATCATCATCAGATTCATTTTTTTTCCTATGGGTGTTAAATTGAATCTGCCATGGTCAACACAGAGTCTTATGTAAACTTCAACAATGTACAATATTAGGTATCTCAGATCACCTAAACATTTTGAAATGACACTTATACATTTAGCTTGTAATTCCACAAAACAGTTCATAGTCATTAGTGCGACTGTATTTGGCGCCGATGCACGATCAAAAATTTTGCATAAAAGTTTAGTACAATTAGTTTTGCTTTGTTAAAAAGAGATCCTGTTTTCCTTATATTTTGCATCTATTAATGTCAATTCTGAAGAATGCCAAAGATTATAAATAAAAACACAAAATTCTCCAAAAAGCAATTATAGGATTTAATAAAACCTTTTCGATCAGACAACAAAAAGACAATTGATGAACTGCTGAAAGAGAAAGGATATGAAGTTTTTAGAATGCCTCTGTACCACTGTCAGTATAACCCTATTAAAATGGCATGGGGATACTGTAAGTCTTATTACAACAATCACATAAACTCTTGAATACCTTCTAAAGATCGTGTCCAGAATTTATTCAAAATGTTCTTTAGACATGCGACACAATTTCTGTGATCACTGAAAAACTTATTTACTCAAAAAGAAATCACTTAATCTTCAACATCTGAAAGTAATCATAATCACTAAAGATCAGATTATATGCAAGCAAAATGCTTTCTTTCGATATATTCCTTCTAATTCTTGTGTCTCAAACAGTCCTAGAAAACAATAAAACGAGTAATTCCAATGTTTTGAAGAGATACATTAAGATAATTTTCGTAAAACAATCCTTTAACGTAATCGATTTACAGATTACAAAAAAAAAGGCAACAATGTGAGGACAAACTGTCATCACAGTATATATACACATACGGTGCTGTCGTAAATGATAACCTTAAAGTACATTAAGTGTCAATAAGAGTTAATAGATAAACAGCCTGGTTTACAATATTCAAACTGTCATTCTGCCACAGCCACATACGACCCAGAAACATCGTGAAACATTTATACCTGATGTGCATTGTTGAAATCTGGATAAAATTCTCTATCAAACCATGGCAAAATTAGATTATTATTAAGCACCAAAATACGCAACCTTGCCCCACTTTAACCGACCCTGTATCTTTTATAGTTTCCAAGATCCCTATGCTGGTCATGGCCATGTTGGACACACTGTATATTAAATATACAATTAAGCTTATCTGTGCCCAAACTTGGTGATTGTTATTCACTGACGTTATTCAATACAAAGTTTTTTATTGGTAGATTAGTAAATCATTTCCCAAAGTTCACAGAATCTAAATGTATTCACAACTTTCATTTTTAATAAAGCAAGAAATCTTTACTAAAAGCTTTCAGTTTCAAGTCTAGTATATTTCTTACAAAAACAATAATGCCTGCTATAAAAACAATTTTCAACAAGAAAGACAGAAGTACACAAGGTACCTCAAATATACTACTTTTACTTTTATTTGCCTTTCTCACTTGAAATAAAGCTTCAGTAAGTTGTTTCTGTACTTGCTTGGACCTTAGTACAATTTCTGATACTTAGATATCACGCATCAACATAATTTTCCAGTTCTGATTATTAAATCTGTATAAATGGTATATACAGGATGTATTTTAAATATGTACACCGCATTATTCTACATCACAAACCGAGAAAGAAATTCTAATATCATTTTGATGAAAACTTCTTCATTACGATGTTATTAATGTTCCTAATCTTTACTAAAATTTCTATGTTTTTAATAATTCAGACAAAATAGTTACAATTTGTAGTTTAAGTAATAAAAAGAAACATTCTGTCATAATCTTGTTTTATTTCTTAATAGCTTGCCTCTAATCCGCTTCTTATTATTGTTAAATCTGCGCTGTAGAATTTTTAGAAATATGTTGCCATACTGCGTTGTTGTTGCTATGAAATCATTAATGACAAACAGCAGCTTTACAATCAGCCACCCTAGTAAAATATCATGCGGCATTGTCAGGTTTAAAAACCTTTAGTTGGCCATATTTTAAAAACTATGAATTTATGGGAAAAAAATGTATTTAGCTTTTTTATTCGGATTTAACCCTGTATATTTCCCCTGATATCACTAAACAAAAGATTTAATGACTGATTTGTAATGTAATAAATAAAAAGATAAACTAATTGTATTTATGTAACCGTTTCATCAGATTCTTGACTCAAATGAAACAGTCAATAATTCAACCATTCAGTCAACAAATTACTAAATGGATAATCCTTATTTAATTGACCGCTTATCCTTAATTAAAATCAATAAAAAATTTATCTTCTAAACCTATTTGGAATTCATACAGTAAATAATAGTTTAAAAATTTACCTGTATTATATGAAACTTTCTTGTTGCTTTAAACATTTCTCAGTTAACAAGTATTACCTAGTACAACTCAAGAATTAAAATTCAAATGTTCTATTGGCAGAAGTTGTAGCACAACTAAAAAAAAGGGAAAGAGCAATACTAATGTTCAGTTTATCAGACCGCCACAACAAATAATTTGTTGAAAAGACTAATTTAAAGCCGCTGTTTGTGAGATGTCAACAGTAATTAACTGAGAAATCAACTAAATTATTCACTGTTCCAAACAAATAGATTAGAATTGTTTAAGAATGGTTCATAAAAACGATCGTCATAGTGTTTTAACAGTGTCGCAGTGTTTAAATATGTTTGTATGTGGTAGCAAATTTAATTTACTGTAAATAGATTATGTAAATTACTACTGAGTACTGTTATGTCATAGATTAATATTTTGCAATTAATATTTGTTCTTAATTGTTGCTTTAATTTATTAATGTAATTTAATAAGATAACCAACTGCAGTTTTTATATTGAATACTTTTGTCTCATTAAAAATTAAAAAAAGGAAAATAATAAAATATTCTTGTGACTAGTTTGACCTTAGAAATAATTTTTCACAGTATGTGTTTATATTAAGGCACTCGCATCATTATTGTAACTTTCTTCATTGTTATTAGTTCATAGTCAAAAATGTTAAAATGAGATTAACAAGTTTGATGCTAGTAAAAATAAAATAAAAATTTATAATTTCATCAATGATATATCTAAAACGCTTCTCTTTCTGATCTCACTCAGAGCTAGTTTTTTCATTTTCTTTTAAATTTAATTCGTACTATAACTTATAAATCAGTCTTTTCACAGCCTTGTAAAAATTGCATTTTTTTAATAAGAGTTCATGCAAAACTGGTTTTTAAATTAACCTCCTTCTAGTAAAAAAAAAAGAAAATTTTGATTGAGGTGAAAGGATTAACCCCGAAATCTTTAAATTAACAATTACACTCTGTTCAAATGATTTAAAACTAACCAAGAGGGCTTTTTAGTTCCTGATAATTGGTTTGAGATAAATCACTTCTTTTATACAGTTTGTCTTAGGCTACTAGGAACATAGCCGCTATTGTTGCATATGTATCCAAGGTTATGGACCAATCATTAACAATAAAAGCACTAAAAATAAACAAAATACAGCTTGTCTTGTCTTATGTAGTCTAGGTAATGCAAACTTGCTATTTTAATATGATTGTTTTAATAAAAATTACAAAACTAGTAGGTACCCTGGATTAAACTAAAAAAGAATAATGTCATGAGGATATGTCAATCTGAAAATTTTGACAGTTTGATTTTGTTACTATTTATGCTTGTGTTATCGTTGTTATTAAATTTTTTATTTGATTTTTCAAGAAAAATGGATGTTTATTGAATTCCAGAAAAACTACAAGTTGTAAAATAGCATTATTTGGGAAATTCTTATCTTGACATAACCAATTTATTCGTTAATGTGTTTGAAAGCCGACCTCCACCGTCGATGGTTACAACCATTGGCAAAATAATTTTGAATTTTGAAAAGTTTGAGTGCATTTCACCAAAACTTCATAAAAATAGAACTGTTCGTGACAAAACGGACTGCTGCAATTAGGCAAGTTGGTGAGGTTTTAGACATTAGCAAAGATACTGTTTGCAAAATTTTGAAAGAAAACAATTATAAATGTTTCAAAATTGAGAAATCTCAACAATTATTTCCTGAAGATCAAATGAAAAGAATGAATTACTGCGAAGCGGTTATAGAGATGGCTCCGCTCATAAAACTGCGGAAGTACAGAAATTTTAAATAATACTTTTCCTAACCACTTAACAAGTCATAGAAGGATCAGCTGGCCGCCAAGGTCGCCTGATTTATTGGTAAATAACTTCTTTTATGAGGGCATATCAAAAATGTTATTTATCACCAAGAAGAAACGAGAGCGCATGCGTTGGAAAAGCTCAGAGAAAAAATTATCCAAGCTATTAACTATGTCACTCCTTTTATCACATTAAGAAATGTTAGACATGGCTTTTACGATTGTCTAGGCTATTGTTTGCCTTAGGCAGGTGTTTTATTTGAACGTTAATTATAAATATTCGTATGCTTGGGAGAGTTAAATAATTTAGAATTACTGAAAGGTTTGTTTTATTGTAAATATTGATTTTTTGTATTTTGTATTTATTAAATGATCTCAGATTATTAAAATGCTTTTAATACGAGTTTCTTCAATTCTTAGTTGGTTTCTAGGGTTTTTTTACAGTAAGAGCTTTGTACGTTTGTTTCATAACCTTGGATACGTGTACAACAATAGCGGCTATGTTCCTAGTAGCCTAAGACAAACTGTATGTAATTTTGTTCAGAAACAATTCGTTTGACAACAAACACATCTTTTTTGGTATTTGTTGAATATTAAAGTTAACAGTGCGTTAGTTTAGATTATTGTAAAAGTAAAAGGTTTATATTAATGAATAAACAGTTTCTTTAAAATTTTTCATTAATAGATTTTATTTCAATGCTAATTACTTCGTTACTGACAAATGTTAACCTCAAAATGAAAAACAAATTTAATACAATAATAAAACTGTCAAAGTAAGTATGATTAACAAACATAAATACTAACAAAGGAAAAGTACAAGTTACACAACTTAACATGGGTATCTAGATTTTGGATTAATCTTTAAAGCATCTGAACATAGTAACAGGTGTTTACTTATTCCTCTTATCAAAGTAACTTGGGAAAACAAAACTAAATGTTTAATAGCGTATTCAACTGACTGCTCTCGAGTGCTCTGAGAGTATCTCTGTCATTTTTGCAATGTGTAATTGCTAAGAAGTAACACATAATATACTCTCAGAGTGCTCGAAAGCATTCAATGAAACCTGACATTATATTAATGGACTGCGCAAGTGCTGACGTCACGCTCTCTTACTACTTTCCAAACAATTGCCACAAGAGAAATTTCGAATCTATAGAAAACAGTGTTTATTGTGTTTTATCTAATATATAAATTGTATTGGTAAGTAATTATAGTTTATTTAAGCAATACTCACTCGACTAGGTTTTGAATATACATTAATCCCCCTTTCTCATTAAAATGTGATTCATAACTTATCATTAAATGATGGCAAATACATCATTCTAACTTACCTGTGCAGTAAGATTAAATAAAACACGATTAAAACGATTTTCTAGAAGTTTAAAAGTTCTCTTATGGCGTTTAACACACGGAAACGATTTGATTGGAAAGTGGTAACCATGGTAACTAATAAAAAGTGACGTAACACTTGCGTGGTCCATTTGCTAATATTTATCTATTCATTTTAACTTACAGCTGTCATTCAATTTGAAAACACTTTATTACCTGTTAATTTGTAATAATAAATAATTTAATTACATTGAAATATGAATTTTTATTAGCATTTGTTGTAAACAAAAATTTTGATAACGTTTTGTGTTTTTGTATTGATAAGTAATGCCATAACCTAGAAACTGTAGGATGGAAAAATGAATGAAAAAATTATTTCCTTATGTATTTGTGGATTTATAATTCTAGTGTACAGATAGAACTGAATTACTCAATAACGTATGTATCTACTACTATCATATAGCAATATAAGAAGCCACAGCCACTTTGTAATTTATTCCAGATTATCTTCAATGTTGGTCGACCATGATTCTTTTATGAAAATAACACCATTATAAACGCTCTAAAGCAATTTTAAATATTCTATGGTCATAAGAAAGTCGTAAGATTGCTATTATATAATCCATCTAGAGAGTTTACAGAAAAAACTTCCAATATATTTTTTGTTAATTAAATAGTAAAATTAAAGAAAAACAATTCATATCATTTGCTCGCACAAATTAAGATCTTGAAAACAAAGCCATAATTATATCTATAATTATATCCTGTATAGCAGAGAAACTATTGGTTTAAGATAGGTAATAAGTAGTATCAAACAAAAGCTGATTTTCTGTGTTCTTTAAGGATGTATTGCATGGACAATACCTGATAAAAGTGTAAAAAAATCTAAAATAATAACTGTGGTCAATTGGTGTGTCTTGTAATAAAAAAAACCCTAAATCATAGATGCACAAACAGACCTTTTAGGGGTCTAAAGCACCACATAAGCATTCAACCGGAGCTACTGTGTGCCCAGACCTTAAAAATGATAAAATACGGGTCCAAAACTCAACTGTTTTCAAGGTACAGAATGTTAAAGTTTCATTTAAAATCTCAATATTTCAAGAACAAGGTAAGATATCAGACTGAGATTTTGTACATATATTATGTAGTTCTGTGTTTGGTATCCTTATCAGAGGCGGAGAAATGTGAGAAGGGGGCTAGCTCATCACCCTCAAGAAAACTGTTGTGCCACTGAAAACTTAAAGAATTCTTTTTTTTTCAGAATCAAGAATCAATTGGATTTCGCAAAAAAAAGTTGCTCTTATTCAACAGCCTATGGCAAGGTCATATGTTATCTCAGACACAGGATGCAATTATCCTCATTGCATTCCTTGACAGAAATTAAACTTATTTTGCCAGATAACTTTTCTCCCTACAGTGCACCGTTTTCGAGATACAAGGTGTCTAAGTTTGATTAAAAATAAGAAATTGTAAATTAGACTTTGATATTATGTATCTCAGAAATGGTGCACTATAGGAAAAAAAAGTTATATGGCAAAGTAGGCTTACAGCACTGGTGCGCACTTTTATTGCATTGGGTGCGGCTTTCGTTTTCGGCTGGTAGTATGAGTGCGCACTATAACAGTGCTGGCGTTTTCGACTGCTAATTGCGTGCAACGAATTTTGCCCTCGGTGCGCATTTTTCTGCACTGAGGTTGGTTGTCAGTGCAAGTTTCCAGTGCAAAACAAAAATGGCTGATCAACTGCCAAAGTAGTTTCGAAATTGTTAAATGTTGATTCATCCAGTAATAATGTAATTGGATTATCACTAATTTTTAAGAATATAAAATGTTCCCTTATTTTATAGTATGTTTAATAATAAAACAGAAAACACAATAATAAAACAACCGATTTATCAGGTTATGTGCGCCAGATTTCGTTGCACCGTAAACTTAAGGCGTGTTCGGCTGCACTTGCACTTTTCGCCAGTCAGCTGTGAAACTAGTGGAGGGCATGACGTCATACCGGTGCAAACTGCCCCCAACCATTGCGCTCAGCCGAAAACGTTATTAGTTTCTGTCAAGGAATGCGATGCGAATAATTGCATTCTGTTTTTGAAATAATGTATGACCTTACCATAGGCTCTTGAATTTGAGAGGTTTTGGAAAATCCAATATTCCCACCTCTGATAAGGATATTAAACACAAAACTATGTAAAATAGCAGACAGCTTTTAGAGTAACAAGCATGTAGAAAATCTCATTCTGATATCTAGCCTTGTTCTTAAAACATTAAAAAAAAACAAGGAATTTTAAATAAAACTTTTCACCTAGTGTCTTGGAAACGGTTGAGTTTCGGACCTATGTTTGTAAGAAGTTTTTTTCTTAAAACAACCTGAAGAATCATCTCCACAAGTTTACAAAACTTAAATTATACGTAGCATATTGATTTTTAATAAGTTTAACAAAATTCATATCTCTGAAACTAATGCACATTAGAGTAAAATCTCAGATATGTATCTGTTTATTTTCATTCTAGATTTATAAAAAATTTATATCGAAATCACATATGTCCGCACCATAAGGGGGGGAGTTATAGCTGTCCTTCTGAATAATTCTACAAAACTCCAATAGTCAATAAAATTCTTGGTTTTTTAGAATGCTCCTTATACATCTTTAAACTACAATAAAACTAGTTCTATTTGGAAAATCAAGAAAAATTGTGATATGCATTTTCAATGAACTCCAAAGGAGTCGTTACTGAATTTGCGAAGGCTGTCTGTCTGTCCGCATTTTTGGTCAAATTTTGAAATTTTGACTTCAGATTTGGATTCTACATCAAAAACTAAAGACCACGTGGTATCTTCGTTTTTTGATAACTCTTCGGGAAAAAATTAAACTTTCTATAGTTACAGCTTCAATAATTAGAACAAATGTGATCTGTAACTCTAAATGATGAAATGATTATTGAATTCGAGATGACAATTCAAAACCTTAACCTTAAATTATGATACGTACATGTAAACAAAATTAGAATTCGCATGAGAATCAAACCCGCAATCTTGATTCTAAACTAATTAATACAGCATGTAGTTCCATGAAAGTTACAATAATAATAATTAAATAATTAATTATGATTAGATATCAAACTCCAGTAAACTAGTATTATAGAAGACCTGAAGTAGAATCAATTTGTATTCAGGAAAAACAAGAACAAGAGAGAATAGACAGAATGAAGATACAAACACTTGTGATAAAGAGTATAACAATGAAGAGAAGTAAGAAATGCTTTGTTGCATATATTTTGTACTTGTAGATACATCATTTGTCTCTTACAAACTTCTATGTATCTCATAGTTCAAATGGCCATAGATTGTGATGACAAATAAAATATCTTCAGGCAATTTTTACATATTGTATTTATAGTTGATGAAATAATTTATTCAAAAATAAAAATAATTAAATAATATAAATCTAAAAAACACAATTAGGAGAAGGAATTGAAATTATTAAAAGAACAAAAGAACATCTGTGATTGAAGATATGTATCTGTTATAATCTTGCAAAATAAGCAAGACATAACCTCACAAGAATGGATTAATATTTCAGAGCTTCTTTCAGTTTCACAAACAACTAGACAACAAGGTCCAAGGGAACCGCAACCTGAAGCCTCAGCCACATAATAACAATAACAAACAACTAGATTATTAACAACCAATAAAATTAACGAATTTTTGTTGGTTCTCTTTAATTTTGTTTCTTTTACACGACATATTATTATAAATGACAATAACGATGTCATATACATTGTAATATTTCTAAAAATAAACATGTCAAATACTATTAAATTGTTGTGATATTTTTAAAATTTTGAACATTAAAGATAATTGAAAACTTTAAATCTTCTCAAGTAATAACTCTGCATTGATAATTTTTATGGCAGTATATCATTACTCAAAAATCAAACCACTGATAAAATGTAAATCTGACACTTTAATTAGTGAACCATATCTTTCAATACGTTGTAGAATGTTATTCCATAAATTTAAAATATTTATTTTGTTTCTTTACAACTTATACTTTTTCAAAATTATAATTGTTAAAATTTGCAATTTAAAAAAGGCATCTAATCACAGTAATTCATCATAATTGCTTTATCAATTATTATTAATCAATTTGAGAGATTCCGATTAATATTCAATAATAGATCGGAAGCATTTTTTTTATAAATTTACTCAATCTTCCATTGTAAGAATTTAGATTCTAGCAATAAATTTAAAACACTTCAATAAATCTTGTGCATATTTACTGTCATTTCAATTTTAGTTCTACAAATATGTACCCTTTTCAAGTAAATATTCTGTAGCATGTTTAAGATCCAATACATTTCCTTCTCTTCATTATCATTTCTAGAGTATTGCTTTGTGTGTTCACTGCCTGTTGATATAAACTATCATAACAATTAAAACATTTTCGACAGACTTTGCCTTTTAGACATTCAGGTATATTCCAGTTTTATCAGTTTGTACCGGTGGTAAACATCACATGACTACAATATTCAGAAAAAAAATTACCTAAAATTCCATTATTAAATATGCAAAGTAAATATTCACAAATCAAATGACAGTCATAAGATTCTCATTCACCTGTCCTTGGTTTTATTTTCTGTTATTTTACGTAAGATATACAGAATTACATATAGAATAAACAAATTTCAATCACCATAAGGGGGTGCTAGTAGACTTGCAACGTATTATCAGAATTCATAATTATCTCATGAGTTTTGTTAATTTTGCATTTTTATCACTCTGTTAGTGTAGTTTAACTCTATTAATTCAAACAATCATAGAAATACACAAAGCATTAGATTTTCAATGTTAAAAACTTCTTGTTGATAATATAGAAGTTCAACCATTTACATCAGCCAGATTAGATTATCTAAGTACTGCTGGTTTTAGTGAACATGATTAGTTAAAATCATACAAAAGCACACACAACAAAATAAAATCAATCAAGCTATCAAAAATAAAACTTCAACTCTTGCACTGCAACCAACTAACGTTATGCGAAAATCTTCGTAGGCCAAGACCAAAATGAAATCTTCTATTCTGTTCTCCATCTGGAGATGTTAAAGTAAATGTTGGCAGATGTAAATGTGTTAAAGAACCTCTCCATGTTGTTGTATCTGGTATATGAAGATTTAAAAAAGATCTTCGTCTTTGAGGTGGTACATCCAAATCAAGACTGTGTTGTCTTGCTTTCAGTTTTGGCGTTGATGTAGTCATACTGAACTATAGTATTTTAATTAATACTAATAAGTAGAATTACAAACAAACTCGAAAAGAAAATTCATATTTGTACTTAATCTACTTAAATATTTATAAATACCCAAACATGTTTTCACTGATATCCTAATATGCTGGCAATACTACTTCTGGCCTGTGTTTCAGATAATGGTAGGTCCATCGAAACAATGTTTCAATACTTATTAAATTACGAGATAACTCGGCAAAGAATTAAAGCAGTAGTAGACAGTACACGTTACAAATTTCTATAAATACTCAAACATATCTCACCTGATATCACAACAATAGACTATTACATTTATAATTATGATAGAAACAAAATTATCTTGTAAACCTACTTGGACTGTTATAATAGACTGCAAGTTTACCTGTATTATATGAAACTTTCTTGTTGCTTTAAACATCTCTTGCCTACTACAACTCAGAATTTAAACTCAAATCTGTTATTAAAAGAAGTTGACACACAACTACAAAATAAAAGCAGTAATACTAGTGTTCAATTTATCAAACTAACAACAAATAATTTAGTCTAAAAATTAAAGCCACTGTTTATTAGATGTTAACAGTAATTAACTAAGAAATCAACTGAATTATTTTGTTTAAAAATGAATCTAAAAACAATCGTCATAGTGTTTTAATAGTCTCACAACAATGTTTAAATACATTTGTGTAGTGGAAAAGTTTCATTTATTGTAAATAACATTATGTAAATTACAACTGTTATTATGTCACAGGTAATCTACTACTATTAATATTTGCTTTTAATTACTGTTTTAATTTATTAATGTAATTTAACGAGCAGTTTTTACATTCAGTATTTTTCGCATACAGAATTAAAAAGTTAAAATATTTGTGTGGTTAGTTTGACCTTAAAATCATAATGTAATCTGATTTTATACAGCATTTATTTATTTTAGAACAATGGTATCATTGCAAATTTATAGGTACATTATTATTGGTTCACAGTCAAAAATGTTAAAAACATATTGTTAACCCATTTATTGCCAAAGTATCGAAAACAAACTATTTAAATTTATTTTTTTTTCATTCATTTCTGTTAATGATATTGCTTCAATACAATTACACATTACACAGAAAGGTCTGTAGATTACAAATCTAGCAGAAAAACATTTATGCTTTAATAAATTTATTTTTTGTTAATTTTTCAAGTGGTAGGTTTACGGATGACCCCGCTTTCTTACCTACAAACGGAAGCAATAAATCAAACAATTATTTGTAAATATTTTTTATAACAATACTTCACTCAGAAAGGTCTAGACCGAACATTCCTTGTGCTAAATAATAGAATATTTGTTCATATTAAGAAGTAAGTAAATATTTTCTTTTCTTGCTTGTACATATGTAAAAGTTATCGTGAATATAATTATACTTGAAAATCCACAATATGCGTCTTCTCCATTATCAAACGGATTTCGAAAGGTAGAAGAAATAAAACAACAGGTTGGTGGCAAAACCCCAATGGAAGTGTTCTCTTTGTTTTTTTGATGATGACATTCTGAAGTCTGTTGTGGATTATAGCCTAAAATATGCACAGGAAAATAACCGACATGACTTTAAATTTTCTATAGCCCCATTTGCAACTCTTTATCGGCATTCTAATACTGACCGGTTATCACACACTTTCAGCTTGTGATATGTACTGGTCAAAAGATCCTGATAAAGGGGTAGAAATAGTGAGAAATTGCATGAGCAGAAATGCTTTTCGTGCAATAAAAAGAAATATTCACTTGTCGGACAATACTATGCTGGACAAAAATGATAAATATTCAAAGTTACGTCCAATATTTGAAAAAATGAACGAAAGGTATCTCCAGTTTGGAATATTTTCAAATAACCTCTCAATAGATGAACAAATGGTTCCGTACTTTGGCAGACATTCTGCCAAGATGTTTATGAAAGGCAAACCCATACATTTTGGTTTTAAAATTTGGTGTTTATGCAGTTCTGGGGGATACCTTTATCAATTCATTCCATACGGCGGTGCTAATCTTTCTAAACCAAAATCTGAACTTCCATTGGGAGCACAAGTAATAACAGATTTGCTCTTTGTTGTAAAGGATCCCTCGAGCTGTAAGGTATTCTTTGATAACTTTTTTTCAAGCTACAGTTTATTTCATATTCTTAAGGAAAAGAGCGTTTTTTTACTGGTACGGTGAGAGAAAATCGTCTATCTAATTGCCCATTGGAAGCTACCAAAAGCATATCAAAAAAAAAGAGGAGACTTCGACTACATCTTTGACGAGAATACAGAAGTTTTAGTTACCAGATGGAACGACAATTCAGTTGTTACTGTGGCTACTAATAATGGTACTACAGATCCTATTGTCAAGGTTAAAAGGTACAACCGAAAACTTAAAAAGGAGGTATCCACCCCTCAACCAAATGTTATAAATGATTATAACAAGTACATGGGCGGTGTGGATCTTTTAGACAATGCTGTAGCGAACTATAGAATAAAGGTAAGAGGAAAAAAATGGTGGTGGCCCCTATTTATCAGTCTCATCGACTGCACCATAGTAAATGCCTGAAGAATCTACAACATTGCAAATGAGTCACATTTGTCTCAAATAGAATTTAGATCCTATTTAGTCCTGTCTCTGATTCAATCTGAAGCGAAGAATGCGTTTGAAGTTGCAATGGAAGAAGAAAAGTCAGATACTGAACAACCTAGAACAACAACGTCATGGGGTCGTCCATCACGAGATAGTTTGCCTAAGTAAGTCCGTTATGACGAAATCGGTCACAACATTTTACGTCAAGAAGACGGTCGGAGGCGACGTTGCAGAATATGTAAGACTAATAGTGTCTATATTTGTGATAAGTGTCATGTACATCTACATCCAAAGTGTTTCACGATGTTTCACAAAAAAGATAAATGCATTTAAGTATATTACTTTAGTTTTATTTTTGTTTGTGTAGTTGTTATTTGTATGCAACATACTATTAGCGGTATATTATATAAATATAGTTATAGTTCATATATTCGGCCAAAGATTCGTTAACAAAACATTTTTTTTTTATAAACTTCCGATTATTATTATTATTATTTTTTCTTGTAAATGTTTATATATGCATGTATTTAGTAAATATATCTACCAGATTTGTCAAATTTTTTGTTACTTTTATGCTTGGCCAGAAATGGGTTAAGGACAGAGGGCAATAAAAGAAGCCTTTTATTTTTGGAAATGCTTGTTGTTCAATTATTTATGAATGGATCATGTTCCAAATTGAATAGGACCACATGTACAGGTGCAATATTTCTTTCTGTTCAAAAACTCTATTTACACTTTTGCTCTAAAATAATAATTAGAGGAATAAATAATTGAACATTAAAGATTTACTACTGAAATCTGTATGATGTGTGAATTAATAATTTTATAGGTCTTCCACTGAATGTTTGGAATAGGCAACACATCTTACAATTCAGAGATATCTTTGTGTAATTACAGATTTTAAAAACAAAATGGATCATGTTGGTATATGTAGTTTGTTTTGTGTTTAATGCATGTCAATGTCGAAATTAGAAATAAAATTTGCTTTTTTAGAAAACACAATAAGAATAATTATAAATTATTATAAAACCTTAAGAATTTAATAATAAACAAGAAAACTTATTTAACAAAAAGAAAGCGAACAAAATGAACAGGTTTGTACAAAAGTTAAATAGGAAATATAACCAACAAATGTGAAACAGTTGACTTTTGTCAGTTTTTAAATTCACAGCAAACTATGATTCAATTAGCAAGTGTTGAACTTTTTAAAGAAAAGTCAGCTCTGAATTGTAAGATATGCTGCCTATTCCCAAACATTCAGGGGAGGACCTGTAAAATGGGCATACTGTATATGCAATTTTTATTAATTTTTCGAAAGTATTTTATATCGATAATGCTCTGTGAAAATTTGGTTTATAGAATCAATACAACAAAAGATATTTAAAAATCTATCTAGCTGTCCTATAAGTGAGCAAGTAATAAAAAAAAAATGCCAAACAACCCTATTCTACACTGGGTCTACCAAATTAATAGTTTTTATGGCAACATGCAAATAACCACTTCCTTAAGAACTAAGAATAAAAAATGAAATGAGCCAAAGTAAGACTTCAGAATGTTGACCAAAGGTGATAAAAGGGCTTTGACATTTGGTTATCAATTCTATTCGAGTTGGTTCAAGTAGTTCAAACTTCATCGTAATCTCATCTTCAAAAAATGTCAAACATGGCCTACTGATCTAAACTGGTTTTGTTTTTTGGGGTTCAATTATATTAGTAATGATTTCAATTTCACAGTTAGTCACTCACATATAATGTACTAAATCACTTGTAATTTTATTTTAAGTGTCAATTAGAAAGGATCCGAGACTTCTGAAGAAACCCAAATACATATAACAATTTACCTACAGATGATCATACAATTTCTGTCAAATATCAACTTACTACTACTACTACTGCAGTAGTTGTGACATAATCTCAATAAGAAAATCTCACTGTTGACGTCATCGATTCTTGAATTGTCAAAAACTAATAGATTCACTCAATTTTCACCCTTTTGAAATGATGTCACAATTCTCCTTCTTGTTTTGTCTTTAGTTATACAATAGAAATACAAAACAAAACAGAAAAAGGTATCACGTTTATTAATAGTATTAGTATTACTTTGAACATAAATTATCAAGAAACTGTCTATGCTATTGATTTCTGATTGGATTTCAGAAATATGGTCTAAGAGATTTCTTGAATATGTGGTGAAAAAACCACCATCCCACACTTGGCCCTATCCTTTTAACAAAGTAACTTCAGAAACAAATTATTCTACATAAAATTTCCTGCAAAATGATACTGCACACTACAAGGTCGCTGTAAAAGATAGCCCTGTAGGAGTGCTATTAAGAATGAGGTTATGTTGAATTGTCTACTCTGCATACATCATTTTCACCACATATTCCAGAGATCTCTAAGACTACACTTCTGGAAAAAACCTTTGATAGCATTTTTTTCCTTTTCAAATCTCCTATTTGCTTAAGCTGTATGTGATGCACCATTTTTCATAAAAAAAAAATAAAATTTACATTTACCTATCTCAGGTTCTTCGAACAAAAAATACAAGTTCTTATTACCCCAACATAATTTTCTTAGAACACTTTTGTTATTAGAAATTCTACTATTAAAAAAATTATATTTTATGCTTTTTCGTTGAAAGTTAGAATGCTGTTGCTTAATTTGCATGCTTTTCTTTTGCTGTGTCTAGCCACCCAATACTGGTAAAAAGTTTTATCCTAGTAAAAATAGTAGTCACATGTATGGCACCATGATTTGTATCAATCTCAACAAAACAGTGTTTATGAACATGTCTCGTATAACCTATAATTCAATCCTGATATTTATTGCACTTCATCCAGTGTGAAGTTGATACCTAAAATTTGATTAGAAAGTTCGTTCATTTGAAATCTGAGCTTCTACTTGCGTACATTATCTGCAATTTTGAAGTTAATAATACTAAAGGTAGTATGAATTACCTGTTATGGAAGCACATAAATTGAGCAAGTTTGCATAAAAATCCAAAAACTGGGTGTTGTTCTAATTTATTTGTTGTAAGCAGTTACCTAGCTTTTTGTAGTAGACCTTTATTTAAAAAAAAATTATAAGTTTATTTTGCAAAATATCTCTCTGGTAAATCTAAATTATAGATGTGATCATTATTTTTACCAGGATAAAACAGGTTACCAGTACTGGGAAGCTAAACACAGAGTTTTTTTATTTTAAAAAGTACGGTGTCTATCCAGATTAGAACTGTTAGAACTTGAATCAATTTTTCCCTTCAATTACAGTGTACACATCGTTATCCTATTTTTGTCATGGGCAACATATTCATGGTGGCACAGTTATCTATTGTAATAATAAAATAAATAGCATTCCTACTGAAAGTTACAACTATCTCAACGTTGAACTTTCCTTTGAGTTTTCTTGTGTTTATTGTAAGGAAATAGATACCAACATTTTATGTGTATAATAGATCGCAGTTAGGAGATATTAACTCGTTTTTCAATAATCTTAATCATTTGCTAAATAAATTTTCTCATAAGTCCAATATTATACTTACAGGAGATATTAACATTGACTATAACCTGTTAACTGGAATCCTCACATATAAAAGACTTGCTGGGAATGCATAATTTAACAATGCATATTAATCACTTTACCAGATATTCAATGACTCCGTCTACTATAGATTATGTTTGTTCAAATATAAACAAAGGGGCGTTTGAGGTTGTACCAGATTTAGCAGATCACAAGGAAGTTTTAAATAGATTTTCTTTTAAAAATAACGTAACTAAACAAAACCAGTGTAAAACTCGGTGTTGTTTAAAAAAGAAAATTTCTTAGAATTTACAAAAGAATGTAAATCTTATAATTGTATCAGTATTATTGAAGAAACTGCCATCTGAACTGAAAGGGGTGGAATCCTTGAAATCTTCAGAAAGATGTTTTTGCTGGATTATGCATTTTATAGCTTGGATGAATTTTTTGAATCTTCCTTTTGATTGAGTTATTTATCAATTATAAACATTTTTATATATTTTGTCTATTAAATTGTGTTGTTCATATCTCCTTTAACAATTGTATCACTTGTTATTTATTAATTTTAAACTTAATTTACATATGATTGACTGCAATTTATCTATACATAAATTTTATATTCATAAATAATAGTATACACTGTTTTACCTTATTATATTTCTTTATACATATACTAGTTTTTTATCTCTTTGTTATACTTAAGTTATATAATTACATTTTAAATCATATTATTTATGTCCACCTAAACATTATTTTACCATTTGACAGTTAAAGTTTGTTTTCTTTTTTATTACAGTTGGGATTATTTTATTGATTGTTATCGTTTATATATTATGTATTCTATATTCTCCATCATGTGTACATGATTAAGAAAATAAATTACTACTATTAATTGCATATTACATAATTCACTTGATATTATGTCCTTGCATGATAGGTGTGAGTATTTTATCTTAATATTTGCCTTTAAGATGACAGCTAGTATGATCGGTTGTTGACACTCTTGTGCAGCCTAAATATACCCAGCTGAATTTCTATTCTCTCTGTTCAATGTGACCAGCATAGTATAGTCTGTTTCAATATTATAGAATTTAGAGTAGACTTTGACTTTATCTTATCTTCATAGTGTACAACAAACATACAGCAAATTCAGGTTTACAATCTAAGAGCATAAAAATCATTACATATATTGACAACTCACGTTTACTTAAAAAAAATGACACAAATAATAAACCTTTATGACCCAAAAATATTTATTCAGTAACGTTTAGTGAAACTTCAAAGTACACTGTTACAAAAATATCATGTCAAGTCCTACTCTAAATTTTATAATATTAAAACAGGTTATACAGTGTGTCCACATTTCAATGCTCACTATTGGGATCTCGAAAATTGTAAGAGATACAAAGTCAGTTAAATTAAATTAGAAAAGATTTGGCTATTTTAGAGATCAGTTTACTTATGCTTTTGTTTTTTCAAAAAAGTTCACGGCTTACTAGATATTTGCTAAAAACGAAATTATCTTATTTTTTTTTAAAGTGAAATATCTCAGGAACGAGCAAAGATAGACAAAAACAGCAAAGAGGGCGTTTTAGGGAATATACTCAGAAACACAAAAAAAATTATTTTCGCAATTGTCTTGTTTTACTTCGGCGGTGAAACGTAAATCCAAATTTTTGCTAATGGAACGCCTACTTGATTTCCATATTACTGAACTGCATGCCTTAAATGCTTTTCAGTGATACATGGTTTGACATTGCTATTCTTTTGTTTTACCGAGTTATGAAGTGAAAATCATTTTTCATCATGGTGTGCTGTGGCATCTAACACACAAAGTCGTGGAGTTTTATCAAAGAAATTCATTTGTTATGCAAAAATTGCTAAAACAAAATAAATATGCTTTTATGGGGCATTAGCTGCTTTAATTATCTTAGAAGCGTCTTTTGTTTTGTTTTAGCAATTGTTACATAACAAATGTAATTTATCTGACAAAAATCAATAATTCTCATATGTTTAAAGCCATGGCACACTAAGTGGGAAATGCCTTTTATTTAAAAAAAAAATAAGATAATTTCGTTTTTAGCAAATATATAGTAAGGCGTAAACTTTTTTGAAAAAACAAAAGCACAAGTAAACTGATCTTTAAAATAGCCAAATCTTTTCTAATTTAACCGACTTCGTATCTCTTACAATTTCCGAGATCCCAATAGTGAGCACACTGTATGTACTACTACTAATCAAGGCCATCTTAATATTTACTGCAGAAACCTTTACACAGAAATTCTTATCTTAACATGACATCATCATAGTAGGCCAGTCAATATTGACATAAAAAAAGGCAAACATTGCAAAAATTAGGGTAGTTCTAATTTTTAATATAAAGTTACAATGCTAACAATCAGCATGGCCCTTAGATAATATGGTTGTCTCATACACATCCAGCTGATAATTTGACAATTGCAATACCAACACAATGTTGCCAATTAATAAATAAAATTAGAAAACTTGAATCCCGTAGTATCAATCACTTGATTCATAACCACCTTAAACAGCAATTACTGTAATTTGGCAAAAATGCTTTGGCAATCTGAGCTATCAAATTTTAGTGCATGAGGCAACTTATTTAAAGAACATCATCAAATAATCTTTTAATTAGCCTTTTTAGAAAGAGGATGCATTTGTATGTTCAGAAAACTGGATGGGGAATATAAAAAAATCTGTAAATAAACTATAAAAAAAAAAACCAGAATATTACGATTGTAGGAGAAGCCGAATGAGATTTAATTATGAAAGATGAAGCAGTAAAAAGTGCTACCAAAATTATAAATATCTAGGAATGATTATCTCCAATAATGGAGATAAGTAGTGATGAAGAGATTAAACACAGAATAACTAAAGACAGAATATCAATAAGACAGTTATACTCGATCAGTGTTTGCTAAAATAAAATTTTAACACTATAGTAGTTCTTTCAAACTACCTAATATGACAATTAGATGGTAAATTTTCACAAGCCAAAATTTCTTCAAAATCTTGATATTAACCAGAAGATAATATTAGTCAATTAAAATATATATATATATATATATTTTGCCTCACATTTTTCGTCACATTTGCCCTAACTTCTCAGCCTTAAGTTTTCAGAAAAGTTGTCAGACAGGAAGTTGTAGAGCTTTAAATTTCCTTCAGAAATATGTATATTTACTAATTTATCTTCGACATGTCAGAAATTACAGCAATTTAAAGTTTTCGGATAAATTTAGTGATTTCTCAAGAAAACTATACTTTAGTTATCGTTATTTATGTATTCAAAAACTGGAATTTAAGAAAAATTTTACCTAACCTTGCCAAATTCCAGTTTTTTAATACATAGTTTGCATTGAAACATGTAAATTACACTAAAATTGTTATTTTGAGATTATCTTGTGTTGCGTTTGCAATATTAAGGATTTGTAAGACTAATTTCTATTGAACAGTGACAATAAAATTGCTATTATTCACAATGATAATGATTATAAATAAACTTACCATTCACAATAGGAGAAAATTATTATTAAGATAACTATCACCATTGCTATATACAAAACAAAACAAACTTAAAGCAAAGTCCTACTATATTATTTATTTGCACTTTGTATCTCACACAAATACCATAATTAACATAAATTCCAACTCTTGATAATTTAATTCGTTAAACACACTAATATTTAAGTTAAACGGGAATATCTAGAGTATTCTGTTTTTGTTCCAAATATTGCAAAATTGTAAAGATATCTAATTCAAACACCTAAAAATCTGTTCAATTTATTCTTGAAATTCCCCTGTATAAAACAAGTAGGCCATGTGCCACATATCACTTCAAGCACCCAATTACATAATTTCATATTACCTGTGATGCACGGAGTGCAGATCTAACAAACTCATAATAAGGTAAAAGCGATCCATAATTCCTGGGTGTTCCTAAAATTAATGGAAGACGTTCCGGACTTCTTGTTACATTTGTTTGAGATAATTCACTACTACTACTGCTTTGTACAGACATCACAGGCACTTACAAAACTTTTATTAACAATTAATTTTATTCCTTAAATATTATTTGCAAATAACTTCATATGAAACAAGAACAGTGTTTGTATTACGTGCATTTCCTGCATTTCTCTGATAGCTTCTGAACTTATTTCTTTTAATCAATTAATAATTGTTTACAATATTAAAACGCTTTTATCAAATGGAATAAATATGTCTCTAAATTATTGCAACATCGTGACGTCTTCCTTGTACTAAATTTATAGAGAAAATTTTAGTACGCACTCTATTGATGGATTTTATCCATTCCTTCTTATCATGAATTATTCTTATCAATCAGTGAACTTTAAATCTTGTTTACACAAAGAATATACCTGCACCACCTTGAATTATTAATCTTTTGATATAATAAAAAAGTAATTTATATAAATATGGCAAAAGATATCTCTATTTTTTTACCTCAGGCTTTTTTCTCTGCTTCAAATCTCTCCAAACATACACATTTGTATAAACATGTTCCGGTCTTAAAACTGATCTAGATGTGGTCGTTTTGTCAGTATTGGAAAATCGTACAGCTTTCCGAGACATTATTTACAAACTTCAATTTACATTTTTAAATTTTGTAAATTATTTAAACACTACTGAAGTTCTAACCATAAATTACTTGTGAATCACAATACATTTTTAAATGTATATTATGTTTGTTCCTAGATATAAAAAGCAGCTTTTTCAGAAAACTGTGAAAATAAACAACTAATTGTAAGATGCAGATAAAAATTAATGTAAAGCAGAAACATAGGTTTACATTGTAATCTTAAAATGCCATCAATTTTAAGATTTATCTTATCATGCAAAGATAATAACTAAGCCCCGCACAAGAATTTCAGTGATAAAAGCTTTCCAATAAGAAACTTTTCAACAACTGATAAATCCATGCCCCATTGTTTAGCAATTTCCTGTATGATTGTACCTACCACTATTGTCTTATCTTTTAAGTGATTCATGAGTTTACAAGAATTAAGAGTATTTGATTCAATCATTCAAAATTACGTATTTTTTTGCACAGATATCTAAAACTGAATTAAATACACATAATAAAAGTAATAGTACCTAAGATTAATTTATTCTATCATTATAAAAGCAATAGTTGACATTTAGAATTTAAGGTTATGTTCAAAAACTTACCTATAAAAGTTACAGTAGAAAGGTGTGAATGATGTAATCTGAAATATTAACGTTTCTCTCCAATTTACATATTTAATTATGTAATTCACAAATGTAGATAGCTACATCTTTTTTATTGTCTTTTATCGTAAAAGAATAGACAAATTTGTATTACACAATTCGTATTAAAATGACGTAGATTTCTGAAAAAGTGGAAATTGAAATGTTAACGTCAATTCATATTTTAGTATTACAGTTTGTTAATAGATGGCCATTTATTTTTTTAATGCTCTGGTGTATGTTAAGTTGCATAATTTCTATTTGTAATCTAAATCTATCACAAAACGACTACACCATTTTCTCAGCGTGATTTTCCGTCCTACTATCTATTATTTAAAATTTTAAATACATTACTGTTAACTATGTTACTGCTTGAGCTTTTCTCATGAGATGTGAATTTTTCAAGTAAAATGTAGTTTTTTTTTCTTTCAAAATCAAAGTTTAATTTCAGTCTTTCTTAATAGTTTGAAATGATGTGGGATAATGAAACGAAATTCTGTTTATTGTTGCTATAACGTCTCTAGTATTTACAATTATCTGTTTCAATATATTCAACGGAAACAATGATTTTCAACGAACTCCGATAGGAGTCGATTCGCATTTTTTTAAAGTTTGAGATTTTGACTTCAGATTTGGATTCTACATCAAAAACTAAAGACCACGTGTTGTCTTCGTTTTTTTGATATCTCTTCGAGAACATGGCCGCCGAAATTTGGAAAATTTCCAATTTTTTTTAATTTTAGAATCGTATTCTACATCAAAAAACAAGAGACGTATACTTTT
>VTPC01003460.1:24202-39747 GCA_011009095.1 Ignelater luminosus | reverse complement strand
CAATTAATTATTTAAAAAATTGGAAGAAAAGATTTTTCCGCCTTAAATTTCATCTGGGAATTTTTGTAACTTTGTAATTAAGAAAAAAGGAATTAAGAAGATATAACTCTGGCTTATCCATCGTAATAAATGTAACTACAGGTCTTAACTTTTTATGTTAAACGAAGTTTTGTGAGTAAATTCTATGTTTGAATACACATTTGGAGAAAATTTATTTTGGATTAAATTTTTTATACTCAATCTCGGATCTGAATTAAATAAATTTGTTTGTGTGGAATATTTTTGCTTTTCTTAGGGTTTCACCTTCATAAGAATTCCCGCCGGAGGCAACATGAAGATGTAGTGATGTTGGTAAAAAGTAAAAAAAAATATTTTTTCAATTTATGTATCGAAACTGGGTTGAGTGTTTTTTTTTGTTGTCGTAGCTTTATTAAAAATTTTTTTTTGAACTTAAAGATTTTTGTGCTTCAAATTTTTCTTAGTTACAGAAGTCATTAAATTTTTTATTCAGGCTTTGTCTGATAAAGATTATAATTGACTGTCAATTAATTTTTCATACTTCATAAATTTTTATTTTGAAGAATTTGTTAAATCTTTTACCTTGGTTTTGTAGGTAGAGTCGATAAGCTATTCGAGTGGACAGGCTTGATAAAATTATTTGCTATAAACATTTACTTCACCTTGAATTATTGTAACTGTATTTTTAATTCGTATGAAGATTACATTTAACTATTTTATTTCTGTATAATTCCCAGGGGTTTTGTTGGGGTTGTATTAGTAAAAATAAAATCAAAGACAGAAAACTATATTTTGTTTAAAAATAATTTTTTATAATTTTTCTCTAAGTATAGTTTTGTGTATTTAATAAAAAAATTTTTAATCATGTAAAATTTATCAAATTCAATATTACCAAATAATTTAGATGTAACAAATTTTGTCAAGATTAAAGTTTTATAAGGTTTTGAGAAAAGGCGCCCAATTTTTGTGTTTTTCTTTATAATTATAACTATTTGAGTTAATATATTGGTACGTTAAATTATTTGTTGTGTTTTATTGTGTTATTACCCTCAAATATCAACGCTCAAGGCCACCCCTGAGTTCAGCCGGCCTAGGACATAAGGGTCCTAGTTTGTTTTAATTTTAATTTGTAACGCAAGGCCACGTTACAACTTATTTGAGGCATTAAGAAGAATTGAAAGAGTTTTAGGTAGCTTGGACATAATTCGTTTAAGTTTGACATAATACAAGCAGTAATATTATTTTCTAGGATCTGTAGTTTACAAGGACAGTAGACACATTCAACACGCATACCGAGCGGCCATTCAGTAGTGAATCTTGAGATCCAGGGTCAAGTTCTTTCAAGTCTTTGGAATTTTAAGTAGACACACATTTTTTATATTGGTGTTTTTATATCATATAATTTTTAGAAAAAAATATTGAAGGTGTATGCTTTGCATTCCTACAGACTCCTTAATTCTTCTAGGTAAATTTTAAAACTTTACATCCTTTTACTAGCATACTAGCAATAAACTAAATTTTATGGCTTTTCAAGTTACTAAAGTGGAAATTAAGCACATGACTAAAGCTTTGATAATAATAATTTATTTAAAATAACACAAAAATAAATGTTATGTACTTTCATAAACACAGCTATAGAAAGGCTTGCAAAGAACAACTACATTTTATGTAAATTTCTCTCTGCAACTGTTAGCGAAACACTTAACTTTAGATAAAAAAGGAAGGTGATAGGTATCTGAAATTCATGGATATATCAGATCCTCAACACATTCAACAGCAATCTAGCAGAAAATCGACGAAGAGGAGCGGAAGGTGAAACAAATTGTAAAGTACCACATAGGGTTTTCATATAAAAATATAAAACTGCAGTATCAGAAGCTATTTGTTTTTACGAGATTCACCAGATGCTGTCTGCCTTGAATATTAAATGCAAACAAAACAACTTGGTTGGAATAGGAATATATACAATATCTGGAGTCAATCCATATATTGCTATTCGTGTATTCTATTCAGGAGAAATTCGTGACAGATGAAGCTTTAGGCAACAGAATTTTATTATTCAAAGCCCTTCTGTTGGTTAAAGAAACCCGTTCTTTAGAGATTTGCGATTTGTTTGGACATTCTTTTTATTAGTAATTGTATTATGAAAGACAATAAAACATTTTAGATCTTTTAAAAATACCTGTAATACAAAGTTACGACCTGGTATTTTGTTTCCAAATATACCCTGAAAAGAAAAATAAACGCAACCCTTTTTAAGCTCCGTAGTCTTTTTCACACTTTTAATTGAAACAGGTAAACAAAGGTTTTGGATTGTGTCAGTTCCCATTATTTTTTAAGCGCACATCATTAAATAAGTACCTTCAAGAAATCTCATTTTAATTACAAGACCCAGTTCAAGGGCGAGTATCGAATTTTTCTTTCGGTGTCGTCCTCCGTAGAGGAAATTGCCTTAATTTCCTTCGTCAAAATTCATAAAACGAAGAACTCGACTGAGGAAAGGCCGTAAATTTAGAATGAATAAGCGATGCCTAATACACTTTCGAGGTTGGCGGTTTCCTATCAGGTACAGGTATTGATTGCTGTCACCCAAAAGTTCCACACTAAATTGCTTCTGTTGTTGCATGTATTAGTCTGCCACATGCAGGTAAATCCTTACTACGCGAGATTCAATTTTGTCTCTGTTGTGCCGAATATAATACACACACAAACTGAAACAAAAAGAAAATCAATCGGCGATGTTTGCTATCAAAACAGTAGCATTGAGTTTTTTATGTAGATTGGAAGCCTACGTAAAAAGTAACCATGCATTTAAAATTATAAGCTAGGTAAATATGTTACTTTGAGAAATCATTTATAAATAAGATACCCTACAAAATTAGAAAGTCTTGTAAAATTGTATGAAACTTCATGTAAACAATACGTAAAACGATACGTACACAGCTTACTAAGAAATCTTGGTTATTTATTCTAAAACAAAAAATAAGTAAAACAATTACAAATACACCAAATGAAAACAAATTTATTTATTTGTAGAACTCGCATTAAACAATGATCTAATTTTACTGCAACACACGCTTGCATCTTACAAGATGTAAGTACCCGAAGTTATAACTTTATAATTTTATTTGGCACAGTTTGCTCTTTTATCAAACGAAATTTGGCAGTTTTTTTAAAATCTAAAGTAAAGATTAATATCAGGATTACGATACCATGGGCTCAACTATTTAGTTTTTCTCTTATTATTTGAGAAGCTTGGGATTAAAAATCAATTTATAAATATAAACAAAATCGCATTTGGGATTAAGGGTTCAGTATCGAAACACATGCTATCGTTATATATGTTATGGATCAAGTAATTAATTGGGCATTATTCATAATGCCCGGGCAATATAAAAAATGCCCAATGCTGTCGGTCAGTATGATAAGTACCATTAAATTCATCACATTGCCCGGGCATTATGTATAATGTTTAGCAGTGTGATTAAAACTTCTTTATAAATAATTATGAAACCACTTTATTATATTTGAGAAGATTAACTCATAACAGTCATAACATATTAGATGAAAAACAATAAAATTGAAAAGGTACATAACATACAAAATCTTAGATGAAATAAAATACAAAATAATACATATGTGTGTTTGTGTGAAGTGTTAACTTCCAAGTCTTCTTCTGAATTTACATCAGCTTACTACGTGTGGTAAAACGCTTTTTAAACCAATTTTCAACTTTGTACCGAACATGGCCTCATATGGACTACAATTTATACTACTGTGATGTGTTCTGTTCTTTATTAGCTGAACAAAACGTAAGCCTGCTGACCAATTGCCTTCTTTTGTTGGCTTTTAACCACGAACTAAGCATGTTTTCTATGTCTTGATTAGCCTTTTATACTAATCTCTGACTTTGGGAATGTCTGGGCTTACCATGTACCATTTTTAACTTAGTCCACATGCTACAAGGCTCTTTGACAATATGGTTGACAAATTCTCGGCCATTGTCACTATGAAGCACAGTCGATGCACCGAATATTGTGAAAATATCTAGGAGTCCATGCCCTACTTCTTAAGCCCTATTGCTTGTAAGAGGTCGGAGTTAGACGAATTTGGCAAGACGGTCTTGGTAAACAAGCATAAATTTGTAACTACCATTGGTTTGCGATTTCTTATCGATTAAATCGACTTGGCATCTTGAATTCATTTCTTTACTTAATATGGGTTTTACTACGAAACCTTTCTTTGGAATATTGCGTTTTTTTTTGACAGGTCATACACAAGTTTAGATAGATAACAATCATCTGTCTTGGATGTTTTTATACTTAGAATTTACTTCCTTCTCCAGGCGGTTTCTACCACCGTGCCCGATGGAAATATGGGCATCGTGTAATACTTCAAATATTTCTTCTGTATGGACGTAGTACTTAATTACGTTATCTTCTTTTACAGGAACAATTAATTTTTTCACATCCCTGATTATCATAACGTCGAATCTTTTTAACCGCTGATAATCTGGTGGCGTTTTCTTCGTCTGTTTATTTTTGATTTTTTTTTTACTTCTTGTATCATCTCCAAGTAGTCTGTTCCTGTGAAAATTTGTGTATTTTGACCTTTTATTGAGATTAGTTGCCATAAACAAACCACCTACCGCACACGAAACAATTTGAAAGTCTCAAAACAAACTGCCGCCGCTGTCTAACTAACTAATTATTGTCACAGAAAAAGAAACTAAAAGTGAACCAAACGCCGCCGATTTATTACATTGCCCGATATCTGCGCCGACGGCCGTTGTTTGCAGCATGACTGGGCACTATACATAATGCCCGAAATAATCACTTGGTCCATAACATATACATCAGCAGTTAGATTGTCTCTACACAGACTAAAAGACTTCCGTGTGTTTTCACATCGACTTATGAGTTAGTACCACTACAGTCTCCTTCGAAACTAAAAACTAAAAGAAAAATTTTGAATATGTAATTTCTCTGCTCTCCTACAGTACACTGTAGTCCAGATTTCTTAAAACCTGACCAAAATTCTAAATTACAAAGTTTTTAGAAATTACAGTATCGAACAGATTAATTGAAACAACGCGTGATTCTTAGGAAAATTCTTATTTTCAGTAAGAACAAAAATCGAAAATCATAATTTTAAAACTAATGCTTAATGTAGCTTCCTTTGGCTGTTATCAAACATAGGGGTATTTGTAACGAAAAGTTGGCCAAAATTATTTTTTGCTGTTAAATTACTTAAAATGCTTTCATCCACTAGAATACTATGTTTTAAAAAAATAAAACACATTTTTTTAATAATTAGACACATACAGTGCTTCTGTCAGGTAGTGCATAAATTCTTTAAAAATTCAGGAACGAACTTTTAGGAAAAACGCTCGGACCCATCGATTTTTATTTTTAAACGCGCATTTTTTAAACAAAAATATATTTATACAGGGTGAGTCACGTAGGAGATATGACGTCAGCGATATTTTCTTTAATGGCAACCCCTATATTTTATTACGGAATTTAAAAGAGCACATCTTTTTACATACGGTAAGGTAATTATCGGTGCAGGTCACATGAGAAAACTTCGAAGAAAAACGATATTAAAATTTCACAATATCAAATTTACTGGTAATGCAAAATTCAAAAGACAACTAAATGAAATGTTTGAATTGTGTACCATTGGCAACCTGACAGTAGCCAAGACGACGAAGAATCCTCTTTGAATTTTGTCAATAACTTCTGGAGACATACGACCAGTGAATTTAGAAGATTAAAGCAAGAATTTGTTAAGAAATACGACGAAGTGTTTGAGTATTACTCGAATAAGCCTTTCTATATTTAGTTGCTCGTTTAGGAGATTTAGTCATGTTCTGCACAACTTGAGAAGCGCCTGTTCTTCCCTCAGCTCTTAACTTCATTTAAGCAGCATAAGTTAACTCCTTACTGCTTGTATTAGTGCGAAGATGTTCAGTCTTATGCCTTTTGCTTCGTTCACTAGATTCCTTAACTCTTTTTCGGACGTCTTAGTTCTTGTCGACTCCGCGGTATTTTAAGAGTTCCTCGTAGCCAACTTTCATTTTTATCAATAATAATTCTTTTATGTAATGCGAAGAAACCCATCTGCGCTTAATTTTGGTTTTTAAACGAGACATCACATTCTTGAACTCTTTCTTGTTCTCAGAAGTATATTTTTCGCGTTTTGCCAAAAACGTTTCGGCATATCGTAGTTTGCCATTAATGTCACTTTCCTCAGATTTCTGCATTATATCAAAGAAACGCTGACGAGTCATTACTTTGACTCCTGAAGGTCCTAGAATCAATAAAAAAACCAACAAAATGATGCAGATCGAAATTAATGGTTTTGGGGGTAGATTTATATAAAAGTTAATAACTTAATAATTTGGATCAAGTTGGAACTAATTTTAATATTAAGTGATATTACAATGTCTGGTCTTTATTGTAAAACAAAAAACAACACCGGGAAATGCCCGGAAGTGTAACAAAATCTATCAAAAAGTTTGATGTCTCATGAAAAAAGTACAATTATTTGCATTATCTTTTAAAACCGTTATAAGATTTATAAATTAATTGCAACAACTATAATATACACTAAAGTGCACTATACATACCTGTATCAGAATCCTCCATAATACACAAATTTATAATGTTACGCTTAAAAAGAAAATACTAATTTCAAAATCTAGGTATTTCGACACATAAACTCAAGTGTGTGCTTGCAACTAAATCAACTGTCGACTTTGGGCTTATCTGACGGGTACTGCAAGTGCTATAAAGAGGTGGTTTTCCTAGTGAAAATATTCCTTACCACCTTAAGATTCATATGAGATATTTTTTTTTTGCAGCAACAATAAATTTTACAATTTGACCTTTTGGCCAACTTTTGCATGTAAATACCCGTATGTGCGATGTCAGCAGGTCACGGCTCTTGGAGTTCCGGAGTGGTTTTTTCAAGTAATATTGATGATAGTTTTCAATATTCACCGGATCCATAAAAAGAGAGACACCTTCAAAACATCTGTTTAAACGAACGTTTGGAGGCACAAAAATTAAATTGTATGTTTTAATCTGTTCAATACTGTCTATAACACTTCGGTACTTATAGAGAAAGGTTTGGTCTATGTAAGGGTGAATATATCGTTACTGTTGTTCTTGTAATAGTGCCAAAATAAAGTGAACATATTTCACTTATGGTTGGTGCTTGGACAAAGCTAACACTTCTGTGACTATCTAAAAAATAATTGAAAACTTGTTCATACATACTGCAACTCAAAGTACGTAGTTTATTACAACATAGTAACATAATTACAAAGTTTTACGATAATTGATCAAAAATACAAATTATAAGTATGGTCTACAAAGTAAAGTAAATTCCCATATTGACGTGTTTCTTTTGAGCTACAAGAAGATGCCAACAATTACCAAGTTTGATTTACACATTAATCTCTTTCTTAAAGTATTGCGAAGAAAACGGAAAAAGATTAGTTATGATTATCTGCGATCCTTGTAGTGTTTAAATTTTTTCTAAAGGTTGCCGTATGGCGGGTTGTAATCCTATGTCAAGCAAAGTTTCTTGGGAAAATGAAGCAGTTTATTTTCTTCAGACGTTGTAGAGTTGCTGTGATCACCACAAGTACTTCCAGAATCAGACGCAATCAATTTTAAATCTGAAACCTTGAATAACTTCATCGACGACGATAGCGATTAAGCAAAAATAATACATTCATTTAAAAAAAAATTGTTTGTTTATTACTTTAATCAATTAAAAACGCTGAGAACTAGAATTCTGGCTAGATGTTTTACATTCTATTCCACTGTGCAGTGGTTTGAGAAAGTTCTGCTTCGCCCTCGTACAATAATGTTTTTAAACGTAACACACATCTTTCGCGTTATTTTCCCTAATTATCTTTGATTATCTAGTTAGTGTTAGGTACATTAGCATTGTCTCTGCTCACCATCTTTTAAAAGTCTCATAGAAAATGATAAAAATAGGACTTCTCATTGCAGAAAGTGTCAATTAAGATCTACTTAAAACTAATTATGATTATAAACTGCAAGACGATTGTAAGTGTATAAGCCCTGCAATGACTTTCAAAATTAATTCAACGTATCTATTTTGTCGAAAATTGCAAAATTGTTTTTCGCCATGTTTTTATACTTAAACAGAAGGTGTTTCTAGTCATGATAGGGTAGCTACATTTAAGTGTAATTAGTTTTCAGCTATTCGAGTTATCGGGTAGTATGCTGGAACAAAAAAAAATGATGACAAACGACGAAGCGGAAAATCAAAGAAAACCCCAGTTTGAGATAATGCTGTTCTAAGAAGAATAAGCGTGGTTACTAGAAGTCTTAATTTTATTGAATTAGCTAAGTTATGGTGCAAAGCTACCAATGCGAATGTGTAAGGCGAAGACTGCTTGGTTGTGGACTAAGAGAAAGTGCTATTCAGTGACGAATACGAGATGCGTATGTTAAGAGATTTCCTGGAGAAGAATATTCCCCAAACTGTATACTCACTACAATTAAGTATCTAACCGCTGCCATGGTATAAGGTTACATGTCTGTCGAAGATGTTGGTCTACCACACATCGTATCTGGGATGATGAATGCCACAAAGTACCTTGAAGTATTGCAGAATAAGCCTAATAGAAAAAATACGTTTATAGAAGATTATATTTTCCAGGACGATAATGCATTTTGCCATAGGGAAAAACTAATTCATTCCTGAACGACCACCAATAAAATTAATAGAATGAACTGACCAGAGCAATCTCTTGATCTCGCCCCGTAGAAAACTTATGGTAAAGGATAATAAGCATCATATAGAAAGAAACCCATAACAAAAACGGAATTAATCGAAGTTTTAGTTCAAGCTTGTATATCTGTAATAAAAAGCTTTTTTTCCGCTTTTTGATGTTTTTTTTTGTTTAAATTAGAGGGTTCTACCCACAGTTGTGTCATTAATAATTTTTATTCTTTTTTATCAAAATTCTGATACGTTACAAGCGAATTTAAATTATAATAAGTCAGCTCATAAATCAATCATTTATCCAGTGACCTTAGTGAATTTGTGAATTTCTATTTTTAGAGTCACCTAGGCAAAACGTCGCAACTTTATTTGGAACTAGTAATTTGAATAGGTAGTGGGACTGCATCCGTTGCGTTACTATATATTAAAGTTCCTATATAATATTGTTAGAAAAGTTAGGATGCTGATGGTCCATTCTGATTGATCGTCTTTCTTTTTAACTTCAATTCTGAATCACTTGTCTAATTGTTTAAAAGATTATTGATTACGTGACAATCAAGCAATTAAATTTTTTTAATTTTGTGTGCACCTTGGGGGAACAACAGTTTGTTTCTCTCTTATCAGTTATAAACCATATTTTTCCATCCTTATTTATTGAAGTATTGTATTAAATTAAAATAACCTAGAGATTAGTAAACGATGGAGACATACTTTGTAATTATTAATTAATAAGGAAGAGACAAAGAGCACCCTCGGTGTACGTCACATGCACGTTCTCTATCAAGCTTCAGTGTTTCGAAATCGTGTACCTGGAAAATAACTGAAATACGTTCTCAAATTTTATTTCGTCAAATTTTTGACGGAGTTACACTTTAGCAATAATGAAAAACGAATAATACAATTTCCTTTCGACTTATTATTTAACCTTTAATATTTGTGTAACCTCCGTATAATATCATAAATGATCAATAATTCAATCTGCATAAAATCTGATATTAGGTATTTCCAGAGATTCAGTAAAGTTTATACATTGTCCATTTTACAGAAAAATTTAAATTAATGTTAAATTAAGTTTTATTTGAAAAGTGGTACATAGAAGTTTTGGTATGCAACACAGAGACGTAATAGCCCGCCATTAAAAAGACTAATTGGTAACACGAGAAACGGAAACGTTCACTGTCAAGTTGTTTTTCAAAATGCTTTTCTAATTTTGTTTGGTAATACTTCATTTTATACTACAACGTATTTTATTTAAAAAAAAATTTAAGATATATACATTTGAAATTTCGTTATTCTTATTTTTGTTTTAGATGTCTTCGTTTTAGATTACCATGTCAAAATGCAGACGTTTATTGTAAAATGTGAAAAGAAAAATTCAATTTTCTCCATTCTTTAGCAAAAAAAGGGTTATCTCATTAAAGGGATTATTTGACCCGCGACATTTCAAGTAATAATCTTTAATCTAACAGCATCATAATTATGACGTATCATTATATATAGAATCCCCGAGAAAATTATGCAGAAATAAAATATATAAAACACTATGCAAAAATATACTACAGATCTAGTCTAGTTGAATCTTGTTCATACAAGGTGTTCACAAAAGTCACCACTAGATATACAAGGTAATATCATCAACTGAAGGTTAGTAAGAAGATTAACACAAACTGTTATAGCATAAATATTATAAAGTTTTAAAAGTGGAAATATCAAAATCAAGCAACCCTTGATTGAAGATATATCTTTTTGTCCAATGCAGTCTGTTTTATAGAATAGGATATTACTGCCTTTGTGTCCATACATCCTATCCAAAATTGTTTGGATAGGAAACCTGAAGATACATCCGCTTAGAGGATCCTGACATTTACATCTGCTTTCGAAGTGTAGTACCTATTATATTCTTCTAGTATATATGTTACGCCGAATTTACGGAAATGCTTAATGCATGTAAACGGCAAATTTTTGCCTATTTCATGAAATAAGCACTATGTTTGAAGATTTCATGAAATACGCAAACTAATGCTTTGATATGTACCAAACAATAAAAGAGTTATATAACGAGATTTATTATGATCTAAGAAAAGATACATAAACTTGAAAAACAAAGTACATAAAGCTTATAAAGATCACAAACTTAAAAAAATAATATGACAACTGAAAAAAACTTCAACTTTAAAATGGAAGTAAATAAATGTCTAACGTTGTAATTAGATACTCGTATATGTGATTTATTCGTGATTATTGCATGTTTTACCAGCATGACATGCTGAATCGCACAATTACTTATTTTTAACACATTTGCATTTTTTTGTATTGCATTTCTGTGTACAATTGCACCTTCGATAACCTTGTCCAACACCTACAGAATCTATTCAAACGAGAGTTCTTATGTTGGATTCAATGTTAGGCACGTCACCGACTTGAATTTTGTTGAATCTGGTCGATTGTAAAAGATTTCTCTCCATCCACGTACTAATAATCCCATGCTTGGTTCCTACTTTAAATTTACCTTCATTTTCTTTTAGAATTACTCCAATAAGATTTGGTGGATCTCCTCTTACCCTATCGAACTCGCTTATGCCTATAGTTAAAGAATTATCCCTTACCTATTAATACTTTATCACCAATCGCTAATGATCCCAATGTTTTGTTGGTTCTTTCCATCGTTTTATTCGCTTGTCTTAATATATTAAGATGGGCGGTTTTTCTTAGCTTTAGAGCCGGATGATCTTTCTCGTGTTGATTCTTTGTACCAATATGATCAGCTAGATCATCTATATTTGAATGTTCCGCATCATCAACGGGTACATTTTCTTTATCAATATGACCAGATAAATCGTTTTCACGTAGCTCACTAATGTTTATATTAAATAAAACGCAAATAAATAACAGAATTTATTGATTACTTTCTGACACGCTTTCATCTACCGTAAGTGTTTGTGGTAGAGAATCTACACACGAAATAGGATCTTCATGAACATCTTCAGCTATTATTATTTATGCTTGCTCTATAAGAGATTCAAAATTGTATGATGAGTCACCAACTAAGGATTCGTCTGCAATACTATCTGTCTGCAGTAATCTTTCCATGTTTTCTTCTAATATTCCATTAGAGATCGCTTCCAGAAACTCTTATGGCACTTTAGAGCGTAACCCAGGCTTTGGAATTTGCCCAAACATAGCTTTATAAGGCTGCATTTTAATGGTTTCGTGATAGCTCGTGTTTATTGCCCACTGAACATATTTTAAGCCTGTAGACCACGATGAAGTCTTGTTATCACGCATTCATGCAATTAATCAATCTTTTACACTGGCATTACTTCTTTCTACACAGCCTTGGCTTTGAGGATGTCTAGGTCTGCTATTTACAAGGACCAAGTCTTCCCAAAGAACTGCTAATTCTTTTATGATATTTGCAGTAAATTCTCTGCCATTATCAGATTGTAATACATGAGGTGCTCCGAAATCAGAAAAGATGTTGAATAACTCTTTCGCCACTTCATCTACTCGCTTAAAAGTCAAAGGATGCAATAAACTAAATTTCGTTAAATGTTCTTTATAATGCAGTATATACCTGTATGGACCGTCAAGTAAACTTTGAAAATCAATTAAATCCATCTGTGCTCTTTGGTTTAAATTCTGGGTAATTATTGGACGAACTACAATACTAGCTTGTGTAATTTTCTTACTTTTCTCTGTACAACGTTCGCACTGCTCTATATATCTTTTAATCATAGACATCGGAATATTTGCATAATGTTCTGCCACTTTTTTATACGTCTTCTTCTTCCCCTTATGACCATAAGCTACGTGCAAATCTCGAATAACGTTAATTGCGTGATTCTTAGTTGTCATAATCCTGTTATCTTTAACACGGCATACTTTTGTTACCCCTGCTAGGTTTGTTAAATTAAACGAACTTTTGATGTGATAAAATTGACAATTTTTATTAATATAGGGTTGCTTCTCATGTATTGCCTTTAAAATCTGTATTACTTCATTTTCATAATCCTCAGTCCATAACACAGTTTTCTTATTATCTATTATTACTATTTGAGCCATATAATATATTTTTTAAAAGAAAATACTATCAACGTTTATCTCAACGCACTAAAACATGACTAAAAAACAAACATAACCTTTAATTCTGGATTATGCTCAATGCGCGTAAAAGGCAAAGAATTATTTGCCGAATTCGTATAATAAGCAATATTTTGTATATTTTCACGGAATAAGCAAGGACATTGCCAATTTCATGAACTAGGCCAAATATTGCGCAATACGTGTATTAGGCATTTCTATAGATTCGGCGTAACATACGAGGTGTGTGAGAAAAGTAATGAGACTGGCAACACTGCGGGAGATCTGGCAACATTGTGTCTACCGGCCTGTGCTAAACCGGTTTGTTTATCACTTCCACTTCCTCAGTCCGAGTTACAACTCCGTACAACTAACACATTATTTTTGACAGCGCCATCAGTGAAGTTGTGTTTTTGTTGTGTGTTACAGAAATGGAGCATCGGAATTTAGAGCAACGTTGTGCAATAAAGTTTTGTGTTAAACTTGGTGAATCCGCGAGTGTGACTTTTGGAAAGTTGAAACAGGTCTATGGCGAACAGTGCTTATCAAGAGCACAAGTTTTCCGCTGGCACAAATCATTTTTGGACGGCCGAGAACACGTTGAAGATGAACCTCGCTCAGGGAGACCTTCAACTTCAAAAACTGACGAAAACGTTGAACGTGTGAGGGCTCTTGTGAGATCAGACCGTCGTTTAACAATAAGGATGATGAGTGAACAGTTAAATTTAAACACTTTCACCGTGCATCAAATTTTGACAGACAATTTGAACATGCGAAAGATTTGTGCCAAAATGGTGCCAAAAAACCTCACAACTGAACAGAAGAATATTCGAAAAAACGTGTGCGTTGATCTTCTTGAGTGGATTGCCAATGACCAAGAATTATTTAATTGTGTGATCACAGGTGATGAATCCTGGATATTTGAGTACGATCCTGAAACAAAGCGGCAAAGCGAAGAGTCATCTGTCATCTCCTCGGCCGAAGAAATGTCGAATGAGCAAATCAAAGATCAAGACCATGCTGATTTGTTTTTTTGACACTAAAGGTATCGTGCACAAAGAATTTGTTCCACCAGGACAAACTGTCAACAAAGTGTTTTTTAAAGTGTCCTTGAAACGCTCAGGAAAAGAGTGATTCGTGTGAGACCAGACATTGCAGACAAGTGAATGCTTCATCATGACAATGCTCCGTGTCACATAGCAACTTCCATCAGTGAATTTTTGACCTCAAAACGCATTACCGTTGTTCCTCATCCCCCCTATTCACCTGATTTGAGTCCTTGTGACTTTTTCCTTATCCCGAAATTGAAACATGTCGTAAAAGGACGTCATTTTGGAACTCTGGAGAACATTCAAAAGACTGTGACCGACCAGTTAAAAGCCATACCAGTTGAAGACTTCCAGCGCTGCTGACAAGAGTGGGAACAACGACTCCGCCGGTGTATAGCTGCCCAAGGAAACTACTTTGAAGGGGATATCATTGTTGTTTGAAAAAAATAAAAACTTTGGTTAGTATGAAATCAGTTTCATTACTTTTCTTACATACCTCGTATATAAGAAATTTAAAAACTGGAAACAATCTTTAGTATGCAGAAATGAATCTTGTTAAGTAAATAATATGAAATATAAGAGTTGAAAAGCATCTTGGCCAAGGTTAACTGATCTGAGATTCTTGCTTGCTGTTTTATTTTATTTATTTTTTTATACTTTTATGTTTCTGATTTATGATTAAATCTCTGCTAATCAATTGGCATTTGCCCGCAACAGTCCTTTCTTATTTCAAGATTACCGAGAAATGCCATTTAATGCATGACTTTTTCATATCAAAATCGACCTTCTAGTTGGAAAAATTTGTTATGAGGTTTAGAATTAAGTCTCCAAATTTAATTTACACGGGGAACTTTATAACTCCCACAGAAAAAGGAAAAACCTACCTCAATCTGTAGGGCTTCACACACTACAATAAGTTTCACCCCTTGCAACAAATATAGAGACCCGACAGGTTCATTGGGAATAAACGGTCTGCGCCCCTCCCCGATAGAATTAAAATTTGTCAACTCTAATTGATCATTAAAAAGCTACTAAACAGGCAGTCAACTATCAGTGTGAACTTACAACAAATACCACAAAACCTCTTCAGTAAGAGAAAGCTACTAAAAATATGCAAGAACATACCGATAGCACAGATTGAATATTACACATGTAATAAAAAGTAAACATTACAACCGCTGCTAAAGTATTTCCTCCCCTATCAATCAGGAATATCTTAAATTATTTGAGAAAGACCCCGACCACAGAAAGATAATTGAAGTGACCCAGCTTGGCCCGTCACTACAAGCGTTAAGGTAACGTCACGCTCCAGGTCATTTTAGTATTGGTAACCTGTATAAGTGAAATCTAGAGGCAATCTCTTTTGGCTATTTACTAATTTAGTTGAGAACTTTGTATTAGAAGTTGTTTGTCAAATTTGTGAAAGTGCCCAGGAATTGATACATCTCTGCACAATCATGCATTTATTTTAAAAAAATTGTGAGCAAACCGAACTAAAATTATTTGTGTAGCGCCGGTAAGTGCTAAGAAATCTAATACGTTCATAAAATAACAGATACACCGACAACAAAAGTTCAAACCATTTTACAATACAAATCCCATCCTTTCCTTGGAAAACCGAATTGATTG
>VTPC01003460.1:0-19278 GCA_011009095.1 Ignelater luminosus | reverse complement strand
TAGAAGAAAATGTGCTGAACATGGTAGAAGAAGATGCAGGTACTTCTACCAGAAAGATAGAAAATGTTTTGAATGGAAAAATGAAAAATGTATCCATACTACATTCAGTGCATTCAAGCATTTGTTCCTGCTGATTTTTCTCAACGTATTGCATTTTGTCATTGGCTTTTGCAAACTTTGGTTCAAATCTCTCAACTACTGGCACTGATTGTTTTTACCGATGAAAATGCAATTAGGAACTTCCATAGTAATCACGTGTGGGTTGATGAAAACCCACATGCGGTACTTGAAGATCGTTTTAAACATCGATTTTCATTAAACATTTGGATTGGAATTGTGGGTGGCTGGCTAGGACTGGTATTTCTACCAGGAAGACTTACCGGTGAGGTGTATCGAGATTTTTTAAAAGAATCATTACCTCGGTTTCTAGAAGGTGTACCATGTACCAGTACAGCACATTTTAGTGTGGTTGCTCACGAGTTTCTAAATGCACCCTGGATCGCTGAATTGGTCGAGGTGGACCTCACTTATGGCCTGCTTGATTCCCAGACTTAAATCCCTTGGATTTTTATTTATGGGGCCATTTGAAAACATTAGTGTACACTACTTCAGTGGAAAATAAAAAAGATTTTAAAAATCGAATAATTGAGGGGTGTAATGCAATAAGAAACAACCTGGTATTCGGCAGTTAATGAGGAGAAGATTGGATGCATGGATCCTAGCTGGTGGTAGTCATTTTCAGTAGTTTTTGTAGATTAAGAATCTTTACATGTAATATGAATTAATAAAGTATTGTTTTTTTCGAAAAGCTTTTATTGCCCTGTATTCGAAACAAAGTGTCTTTTTGAAAATCATTCAAGGACAAAAAAATCTTAAAATAATTCAAGGAATAATCCGCTGGATTCTTGTTGCATGTTTAGTAAACACCCTGTATAAAAGTAGATATTATTGTAAAGGGTTTGTGTTCATCTACACTACAACAAGCAAGGTTATTACTGAAAACAACCTGCACGTTGAAAACAAAGCAATAATAAGTTGTTATTTAATAGTTAGAAAAGTTAAAAATAGTGATTTCTTAGCTTTTCTATTTAAAATAGAAAAAAAATCCAGAAAAGCTTGATGTAACTCTAATTCTAGTGAGTACAAAAAAGCAAAAGGCGTTCGAGCTATTCGTATATCGCAGAACTAGCAGTTAATAAAAAAACGTTAAAAAAGATTTGTCAAAAGAGTTATTTGCATCAGATGGAAAGCTTTTTGAGTTATGAAATACATCAATTATAATATGTTTCTTTTTTTTGAGCAAATTTTCATGTACAGTACTTTTCATTGTTAAAAATAAAAAACTTTTGTAATTTCTTTATTTTTCAAAATAATACAATGTATTGCATATCAAAGAAAAGAGAAAAAATGTTGAATACAAGATTCAGAAAAATTATGTAGAGTGCTACTTAAGAAAAAAAAGTCAAGGGTGCTTCCGGTATAACGGGAAGTTATAAAAAATATTCAATCACACTATCTTATAGGCTTATAGTAAAAATTGATCGAGTGGATACACTAAAAAAACATCCTGTATACAAAATTATCTAGACTATAATACGATTCCTAAGTAATCGATTTATTCAGGAAATGAATTATTTGTTTTTTTATAGGTAAATATTTTATTTTACACCCTACTATAATTTTAATTGCTGAAAACCAATCTCTGATATGCTTTATGCTCAAAACATTATATTTAGGGACATTCTGGGTATACCCCTAGGGTATGCGTACGTGCTCTATCTTTGCTTATTGAAGCACTTAACAAATCGCCATAGAGCGTTCATTATTGCCATAATTCATATGTTTAATTCAGATGTATTGTCTTCGATTAAACTGTTTTACTAGCAAAGAGAATACTAAATAATGGGGACAGACTGAGATAAGATGAAAGCACTACGTGAAATTACTACCACTAATTGGATGTTGCGGTCCTTACTCCTTATCTCTACGTTGAATAAACTAGAATGGTATAATACAGATCTAAATAATTTACAACGTTAGCATACATTTTGCAGTTTAGTAACTTGTAACAATTTTATAGAGCTTAAATTTTAAACAACTGGAATAGTTATGCTGTACTATATACATAAATGCGGCGTCCTTTTTCTTTTCTTGTATAATTTTTTAGATATAAATTTGACTAAATTGACATATTTAGAAAGTTGATTTGCATTATTAAAAACAATTCTGTATGCTAAGGTTTTGGAGTTTGAATCTCTCTATGGTACTATATGATAGATTTTAGAACTTTAATGTACAATATATTATGCGTCACTAAAGTCCCAGCCTTACAGTTCATGCGGTAGTACATAATATGTAGAGAAACAACCACCGAAACCACCGGTTGTTAATAAATAATGTTAATTAGATCGTAAAAGGTTATAACTGAACTGAGCTTTACCCTTTTCAAGCAGACAACAAAATAGTAAACTTGTCTGCCTTTTTGAATTATGAGAATATTTCATTTCTATAACAGCATCCGTGAACAATGGCGCTTTATAATTCAAAATACTCGAATTTACATAATTTAGCAGATTCGGAATTTACAAGCAATTAATAATATACCAAAAAAAAAAGAATAAAAGACGCATTTTCATACTGCTTATGAATCTCAAAGAAATTAAATTATTACTTACTAACATACCAAGATTGGAAATTTAAAGTAATTCCCCGGAGAAATAATAAAATGAATTTATTTCATTTTTGTTTTTCTTTTCTTATTTTTCAGAGAATAAGTACACCAGATTAAATAGAAAATGGAACACCATTCTACCCTAGCAAAATGAAAAGATTCCGTCTTGAACCAATTTTTTGAATTGCGCACTAGGGTAGTATTAACACCTCCAGCTAAGCCTTTCTATTAACAACCTTAAGCTTCATATTTTTCTCAAAACTAGTTAGGAAGTATAAATAAAATGTTTCCTGTGTATCAAATAAAAATAACGCAAAATATAATATACAAGCAAAGAAGTAAATTAATTCTAAGTATCTCAGAAACCATAATTTTGCAATATCCTAGTTACTTTGTTGTGTTTAAACAAAACTCTAATAAGGTACTAATTGCATTGTTTTTGTACGTACGAAATGAAAGCGTTTAAATTTTGTTTCAGGTAACTTTTTAATGCGTTTAATATACATAATAGCAAAAGGAAGTGATGGGGAATATTTTGCTGTTTCACGAAATAAATGGAAATAATTCTACAAAAGGTTCATTTGTAAATGAAACTCACAGTGTAGAAGCAGATGTTATTTCAAGTTTTAATGAGCAGCAATGTTACAGAACCGGGATTGGTGTTTGTTATCCTGAATTTCAGTATTTTTCACAAAATAACTATTATTCGAGATTTTCTGTATTTCTCTTTGGGCTCGTTAACTTTTATCTTAATGATTATTTTTGTGCAATTTATACTTTCTTCTTTTAATGTTATTGCTATTTATAAAACAATAAATTAATTTAGGAGATGAACACACAAATGTTTCTTCTTGATTTTAGTGTAGGTATATGTTAACTTAATTTATTTTCATTTTGATTTTAAAAAGGAAATGAATTTCAGAAAAGTGGGAGATACAAACTTGCAAAGTAAATTTTACGGTTCAACAAATTAGAATTTATAAATAAGTATAATGATAAGTATGAGAGGTACTGTTTCTTTGTTCTTACGATATTACTTTCTTTGTAAGAATAACTACTCTGCATCCAATAAAAATATATATATAGAATGTATCTGGAGCGATGGAGACTACTTTATTAATAGATTTTACTGTAATAAATTATTTCTGAAGCAAATTGGTCACGATGATCTGATAAACTATGCGTTCCTTCATAAAGTATATGACAGCACGAAACCATCTCGTGCACAATGTTTCTATGATAATATGCATGGAAGTATTAATAAACATTTATTGTGAAATAAAAATACTAATCAGATTATTGATTATTATTTATTCCTTACTATAGGCTAACAGGAATATATTTTATAACAGAAAAAGGAATACATCGTAAGGAAACACTTCATGAAACTTGCAACGCTACACGTTTCTTAAAAATAGTATGTCACTGTGTTACTCAGCTTATACACTTGCAAACCCTTTTATTTTCAGTTATTTATTAACTTAATCTATCTGTTGTAATAATTAAAGGCATTTCTGTGATATGTAATCTGTGTAAAATTTATCAGTTTGTCGGTTTGTTAAGTTTGTATTAATACAGTTGACATCACAGTTATTAAAAAAAGATCGAACCGCTGCCCTGTCCATAGTCCATCCTTCAGCAAGAAAGAGGGAAAGATGCTAACGCATTCTAAACATTTTCCTCTCCGCAACAATCAGTGCAGGGGCTGTCCAAACCTGACATCGATACCAATTCAAGATGGATGCAACAATCTCGTGCTTTTTTAAGTGCGCTCTCGCAGCTCTGTCAGATGTCGAACAGCAGCGAAGCTGTGGATTTACGCCCCTTTACCTTGCCGTCGGAGAAGATATGACTTTTATTTAGTTAGAAGATGGATCATCAAACTAGCAACAAACAACAAAAAACTATTACAACGGATAGTACACCAAACAGAACTTCAAAAACAAAAAGACCAAGAAGACAAAGGACAAAGAATATTATAATAACAATAAAAAGAAAATTAAAAACATCGCCCGACAGAAGTGTCGTAAGTCCGCGTGATGGACCCCTAAGGATCCAGCATCTATCTGCCTCGACGAAGACGAATCCGTTACCAAGCACCAATGTCAATATGTGTACCAGTCCAAAAGAACATCTTATCTTGCATCATCGAGAACAAACCTCTACCAGGGTTCCAGTATTGTCAATAAACTTACGAGTCCACAAGAGACTCACCTGCCTTGCTTGAAGAGCACATCTATTTGTCTCCACCTCAGAGCAAGGTCACAAGGTGAGTACTGATTATTTTTATTTTACAATGAATTTACCTACCAGTCGACAAAGTACAAATCAAATATGATTCATAAAGATTGTTATGGTAGAAATAATTTCACAACTCACCAACTGCAAAATATTGCAAACTCTATTGAGTATCAGCAGCGGTATCATCTTAGAAAAACAAAACGGCCAGCCATAGCCGCGACCAGCCGATATCTAAAATAATCTGAAATAGCTTGGCAAAGCTCCTCAAAAAATGATTTTTGCAGAAAAGTACCAATGTATTAAATAATTAAAAGATATTCCTATTAAGAAAATATTCTTTGTGTGGCGCCAAGGCTTTAGTTTGGCCAACTTCTAATTTAATTGAGTACTACGTAAAATATTGACTTAACGCTAATTGAAGCCTCTTATGCGTTTTTTAACTATTTTATTTATTTTAGGTTTGTAAATAAGATTTTATGTTTGGACAATTATTCGTGTCATCTTCTTTCTTTTGGTAATACCAAAGCTAAGAGGAGACCAGCTTTTATCTGGATCTGACCTTATAATATTTCGTCATTTATCTTTTGGTTATCGTAGAGGTTAAGATTTTGTTTTATTCTTTTTTGCAATGACTGGGAATAAAAACTATTACGTACGCAACATAATTGAAAGAATGAATATTAGCTGCGTTTTTAAGTTTCTATGGTTGTTTATTCAGTGTTTCGTAATTTCAATTTTAGTCTAGGCCCATTATTAGGTTCGCCAACAAATTATGCCATAATGGGGAATTGTTTTCAAATACACTCGCTACAGAAAATCGAGACAGCCAAGATTATTTTGAGTATGATAAAGTAGAACAAGGGATTAAACCTTGATACGATTTAATTAAAAAATTGGTATTTTACTTTAGCTCTGAAACTGCATCTATGTGCATGCAATCAATGACCGCTTTAGCAAATTGGCAGTTGGAAGGGGCGTAGTGCAGGCTGTACTCTTCAGGATACTCTCTAAAGAATAATCAATCCAATGGATTAAGATCGGGTGAGTAAGGAGGTCATTTCTTGGTGCTAATCTAAGCAGGAAAGTCTCCTCACCACTGTTATACAATTTGAGCCCTGAGCACAAATTGAATTTTGATGGAAAATCCATAGTTGTTTCTTAAAGTACTATCGACTCCACGGAAGCAGAAAACCCTCAAACCTTTCTAGTTGATTCTAGACTTGCGTTGGACTGGACTGTTGGGCAGTAGACTAAAACGCAACTGTTTCGACCGAAACGGTAAGCTATAAATTTTTTGAAAATATGCGTCATTTCGTTATTATATTTATTTACAGCCAACGTTTTTAAGCTAGACTTGATAATGGTATTTCGCAGATTTATCCAACGCGCATTTCGCGGTCCTTAGCAGAATACTGATACTTTAACTTTTCTGTCCATGTGTTTGACCATTTAATGTTATTTCGGCCCAAACCAAACAGACCCGGGTTCTTGTAATTTTGGAACTTCACGTCTTGCCAGGTTTGCTTTATCAGTACTCTTTAGTCATCTTTTATCATTATAAAAATTAAATTATTTTTAATCGTCAACAATTTTTTCTCGGAAAAAAGATGCGGTAGGTAAAAGCATCAATACTCTGCCACCTAAAGAATATTTGAAGTTCAAATTCGTTTAAATTTCAAACAAAATAATATTTATCAATGAAACTATCTGTATAGTTATGCATATTTAAATGATATACATACTCAATCGTCAAAAGTCATTAAACGTTTAGTTTTATATGAGAAAAAAATAATTCATTAAAACCGACACTTTGGCTCTGTAATCCGCCGTCCAGGTCCTAGTAGCCGCCCTTTAAAGAAACAAAGCTATAAACATCGTACAAACGTGATGAATGATTATTTCTTAAATGATTACATACGAGTTCTTGGAAGCTTCATTCGGATCATATGTTTGACAAATAAAATCTTTATTAGGGATATTTTCATTACGTGCTATAAGCATAAAATAATTTAACAATTCTATTACTTTCTAGCATTTGTTCATAAACGATTTATTGAAACGAATTTATTAAAAAAAATACATGTAAATACAAAATAAGTAATAAACAAACGTATCTAATTCCTACTTTCTACGTTATACCGTAAGGCAGTGATTCTCAACCTATTTTTCGTCACGGTAGACTTTTAATAATTTAAAAATTTGGCGGCACACTAACATTGGTTTAGCCAGTCTTCGCTAAGGAAGTAGAACCAATTGAACTACTTGCCTGAGGTCGCTTATGTATGGGTATTCGCAGTGGCGGCACACTTCAAAAATCTCGCAACACACTAAAGTGCCGCGGCACAGTGGTTGAGAATCACTGCTCTAAGGGTTAATTTCTCACTTAATTTTACTTAATTTCTTTTTTTGCACTTTGTAGTTTTTTGTTGCCGGCTTTCCGCTTTTGTGCAATTTTTCGTTTCTCTGCTTTTTCTTTTTTCATTTGTAATTTTCTGAGTTTTCTTGCTAAAACAGCATCCTGTTTTTGTTGTTTTGCTTCTTCCTTTTTATCTCGAATTCGCGCCATTCTTTTGAAGATGTAGCTCCTGTTCTATTTATGGATCGATTTGTCGTTGATGTCTTCTGTATAGCAGATGGTGTGTTTAGATTATCCGTTAAAATAGAAGAGATGGTATTACTAGATTTTATTAGAACATTAGGAAGCGTTTGCATTCCATGGTTTATATTTTCTTTATTTTCATCTGAATTTTCTTGTACTGGGACAACTGAATTATTCATGTATTGACTGTCTTCGCCGTTGTCCTTGATTGTAATAGATGAAGAGAGTTCATTAACAGTATAATTATAAGACTTAATTGTAAGTACCGACTCATTTAGCATTAATTTTTATTTTTCAATAACACTCAGTACAGTAGTAACATCTACTCCAGAATTTTTTAAATCTTGTTTTATATCTTTGATGATCTTAGTGACAATATCAAAATCACTTAATTGGAATTCTTCAGGGCAAATTTTCGACCCAGAAGCAACTTGAGCTTTATTTGATAAATTCTCCAACGTGTTTTGGACGCATTTTGTGTAGTCCACATTATCGGAACAAAAAGGATACAATCCACATTTCCGAAATCCGTTTTTAATACTTCCAGCCAAGTTCTTGTTTCCCAGCACTTCATTTAATAACGGACAAAATGAAGATTTTGTCAAAACTGTCTTCACGTTTTCAGGCTTTGCTTGCCATTTGCAAAGTGTATTTGTCCACTCAGACTTAGGTGACTTAAAAACACTCACATCTGCCGGCTGCATGATGTGTGTAGTGTTAGGAGGCAGAGCATATAAAATTATTTGATTTTCCGAACAATATTGGCTGAGTTTCATTGTAAGGTGACTCTTATGTCCATCGACGAAAACAAGAACAGGTTTTTTTATGTTCTTCTGTAATAACCAATTATCTAACCCTTTTACCATATAATCAAAGAATATGTTCGATCTCATCCAACCACTGTCTGATTTTCCAAGAAATCAATCCTCTGGCATACTAAGTGTAACATCTTTTGGCGGCCGTACAAAAGGAAATACTGCACAGGGAGGCAATATTTCTCTACTGGCAGAGAAAAACAACAGCACGGTAATTGCCTCCTTTTCCTTTCCTTTTTGTATTTAATACACGTTTTTATATCCTCGTGGTGCAATGACTTTTCCTGTATTGGAACAAAACACAAAACTGGTCTCATCACCGTTCAGAATGCGTGTAGAGTCATCAAGAATATCTTCAACTCCTTGTTGTTTTAGGCACTCGTGAAGAATTGCAAACCACTTCTGAATACTTTCTTTAGTGATTACAGCATGTCTCTTTGAAATATCTTCTGCAGTTCGATGTGCCAATTGAAGATTTCTTTTCAGAAATAAATTATACCATTTACATCCCGGCTGCCCATTTTTAAAGGAATTTTTTCTTCCGTCTTCTTTGATAATAGTATGTACTGTATTTAACAGATCATCTTTTTTAATGGAAATCCGCACTTTGCCATATTAATCATCATGTCAACAAGTTTCTGTTTTTCTTCCTTAGATAAAATAGTTCCAGGACTCTTTCTCGTAGGTTTTTCAGGTACTCGCCCATGTAAACGGTCTTGAAGGGTTATTCTAGGAACTCCGTATCTTTTACTAGCCTTTCTTATTTTCATGCCGTTCCCGATAGATGCTAATGCTTCCACAACTTGGGCATATTGGTATTGACGAGTTGGTTGTTTGGAGATGTTGACTTCCTAAAATTAAATTGTTTTTGAAGAGAATAATAACCATCAAATAAATGATGGAAAGATTAATAAATGTGGGTGCTAATCAACAAAATTAAATTAAAAAGTCGAGCAACAATAATATAAAAATCTCAGTATTGTGAAATACCTAATGCACGACAGTTGAAGGCGGCGAGCGGGCTACTAGACGAATCTGTAAACACCGGTACTCTGTCTACCTTATTTTCGACATTTGTTTAATTAAAATTCAGGATTTTTTGTATTAAATATTAAGAAGGACCATTGCTTTAATTTACTAAACAAAACTTTTCACAAAGATGTTCACAAAAATGCCCAAATCTTACCTAGAATGCAACCGTTTCTTGTTAATAAAAACGCACTCGATGGCAGTCGTAGGCAACACAATCACGTACTAAAAGTAAATACACGCTAATAATTGACATAAACTTTTGTTTAACGGAATGAATGTAACGTAATACTTAGAACGAAGGACGGTAGATAACACAGAGCTAAAAATCTCCGTTATTTATGGTGCGATAATTTATTTATAAAACAATAATTTATTCGTCGTTGGGCTGCTGGAGCCGGACATATTTAGGTGCGTTTACCCTACCAAGTTTCAAATTACGCCGATTTGCTTTTTATAATGTTACTGCCAACATGAAGACTTTTTGATATTTCAGTTATGCCTACCAGATTTAAATGATTCTATGGTTGCCGTTCTTTTTAATAAATACTAGTGTGAACATAATTCGCGGTAAAATATAAAAATGTCAAACTAATAAAACAAAGCTACTAACATAAGATAAACACAAGTTTGCATCCTACCGTAGTTGTCACCCTATAGAGCCTTTCCTGGCTCAATCGGATGTTCTGCTTCTTCGTATATTACTGGAACTCTTTTTTCAAGTCTCAATGTTCCTTTGTAACTCCCATTTTATTTTTAATAATTGCGATTGTACAGTTTTATAACAGTTTATAAATAGACAAAATCTAAAAAAAGCTGTTGTGGAAATCCTTAAGCAATTTGCAAAAAATTGTGTAATAAGTCAATCAAGAAATACCCAAGAAATCAAATTTATTCTAAAAGTGTTTAGTAAGTAAAATTCGTGTTTGGCTCATTTTAAAAATATAAAGGTAGAGGATAAAAGAATGTTAACAGAATTTTTGATCTAACACTTGTTGCTTACTTAAATCAAATAAATCGAGATCAAAGAAGTAACGGAATAAATGTAACATAAATTCTTCTTTTATCCACTTTTTTAGCATCTGAAAGCGGTTTGAGGGATTTTCACCTCTTAATGTATTTTTAAAAATATTATGTATTTATTTTATGTCTTTTGTGTATACCAAAATAACTTTTGAAATAATAAATTTTGTATCAAGACAGATCCATAAATAATAACTATCCAAGGTGATTTGTAATTTAACATCGTTAATTATCATGTCAACTATTTTATACCAAGTGAAACTATAGTTATTTGTACAATTTATGTAAAACTTGTTACACCTAATGTAACTGTAGCATGCAAACGAACTAAATATAAAAATGAATTTTTCCCGTCAAATAAGTTATCTATATTTATTCTAAAAATATGTAAGTTGGTTTTGATAAATTGCTATCGCTTCCAAATAATTTAACTCTTGTTATATTTAAAAAATTAAAAACTTGTTAATGAATATTCTTTTCAATGTAGCACCTAGTTAATTCTGTTCCAAAAAGATTTATATCACTTAGGGACAACGCGACTGAAAGGCTTACTGTTTTATTTCCAATGCCAAATAATTTGTTGCGTCTAGAGAGTAATTAATTAGAAGATATTTCTAGTGATGCTAATCCTCTAGTCTGAATTTAAGTCTGAATACCAATTTTGTCGGATTATGTGCAGCCAAACAGTAGCAAATACAAAACAAATTGCTTCCTAACAATGGAAGATAAATTACTTTTCTCAGATATCAGAAGTTAGGGTTTACTGTTGCAGCGTTAGATTCTTCGTGAATAGAATTTGTTGGTAATATAAGAATTTTTGATAAATAAGAGATTCTAAGCATTGGTAATTTTCTAATATTTTGGATTTTTCATCGAGTGTGAAAAAAACATAAATCAGCTGGCATTTACTACAGAAATACACAACCGTTTGTATTTTCATGTAGAATTGAATATCAAAAAGTTATTACAACAAAGAAAAGAAAAATAGAAGCAATATTGTATATTAAAATTACGTTGGTACAATTCCCTCCCACTCTTTGTTTTTTAATTATTCTTTAAGCTTCTTGTGCAGTACCATTAATATTTAACTGGGTAAATTACTTGTTCCTGCCTCTGATAAATATGGGTCTAGCATATGGCGGCAGTGACGACCACTCTTGAAATTGGCCATCGAGTCCTGGTCACAACGGCCACCTTGGATAATAGCTTTTGGTCTCAACGGTCACTGTGGTTGTAATAGCCACCGTTGCAGTTGGTCATAACAACCAACATGAACATGAGAGCCATCTATCTTTCTCATAATGCCACTAGAGACACAACAGACACTAACGTTTGATCAAATACATACACATAAGTGGCTGTTGTAACCAGAACAGTAATGACGAGCTATGGTGACGAGCAGCAACTCCATACACCACCCGCCTAGGCCGGTAGCCGTTATGACCAGTATAAGATAGGTGATCGTTGTGTCCAAGGTGATCCTTGTGACATTATTGACAGTGGTCAATTTCAAGGGTGGTCGTTGTGTCCAGGATTTATAAGCGGTCGATGTGATAATGGAGAAGATTTCAAGGTTATGACTGATATACTGGAAGTTTTTAGTATTTCCTTAGAAACCCGACTGTCTATCAATTGACTTGAGCATACCTAGGACTGTTGTAACAACATTGAAAATCATATTGTTTAGCAAATTCACAAACTGTTTACATTCTTACGATGTATGTAAATTGTCAAAAATGATCTTTCTTTAAATTACACGAATCAAAAAGAAATTCCAGACAGTTGTTAGTTTGACACCAACATAGTGTCAAACCACTTTGATAAATAGTTAAATTCACTAGGTATGACTAAGTACCATAGTCTATAGAAATTCAATTCTCAGTGTAATGTAAAAACAAAATAAATAAAATATGACAAAAATAGTATAATCAAGAAAAGGATTAGTTTAATGGAGGTGGGCATAATTCTAAAGAAGTGGAAGAAGTAAGTACTTGGGAATACAAAACAACAATAAAAAAGCATAAATAAAATTTGAGATACGGCCTATTGACAAATGCTGATTTCTCTACACATACAAATACATAAAAGATAAATTAGGACAGCACAATGCAGGAAGATCAGTAATACTAATATCAAACCGAGAATTATAAAAAAATATATTAGATCGATATTTAGTTGTTTGAGTGTTTACTGTTTATACGGGGAGGCCAAGAATGCAAACCGTAATCCTTTCTCGATTCTTTGCAGCAGAACACTCTGTTATTTGGTAAGTACCGTAATCTGACAAAACGCAAAATCAGTTTTCATTTTATACAAAATTACGTACTGATACTAACTTGCTTGGTATTCGCTTATAACGTGCAGGGCAGATTGTGCTAAGGCTGTTTCAATTAAAGTCTTCTCTTGGTAAGGGAAGCAAATACTGCAGCGGACATCTATCAGATGATAAACTCGTCTTCGGGCTGCATATTGGCATGTTGGACAATTATAATAAAAAACAGCGTTTCTAAAGCTGCCAATTAATCTAGGTGTTAGTCGTTTTTGTGGCTACTACTTATGAAATCTGTAACTATTAGTAAACAGCAGATCCTTTTTAAGTACTGGCCCGTTTTTTAAAAATCCAACAACCAAGACTCTTTCTATTTGATTAGTTTTTCCTTGATACTTGTTGTAATAAATGCACACTTTTGCCATGTTGAAAAGGTAAATGACTATAGGCCATAGTTTTAACCAAGCCACCATACAGTGTTATATATCTTACTATAATTATATTAAGTCTGGGCATTAGTTTAGCAGGATTTGGTGACTTGAATCTTTCTTCACTTTTCTTATATTAAAACTATCTAAAGCTAGTTCCAGTCTGAAATATAAATTTTCTAGCGTTTGAAACAATGTATTGGCGCAGTCCAGGGCTTTCTATTTGCTTCCTTACTTAAGATATACAGTGGTGTGCATTGCCCTAGCAATGTATTTAAACGTAACCCATATCTTTTGCATATTTATTCTAATTAACTTTAATTATCTGGCAGTTATTATTATTGTTACGTTTTGACAAAAACCTGTATTTATTTTTAATATTTATTTTTACTTAGTTTATTACAATTTATTTTCAGAATTTATTTACACTAAATTATTTATTTAAATATGTACAGAAGAATTTATTTATCACTAATTAACATTTATTTCGTTCGTAACTACTAGCTGATTGACTGCAGAACTGTCTTCGTCTCGATCAACGCAGCCTTATATTCGTTTCCGCGTGATTCTTGATGAGCCCAGAAAGTTCGCGCTTTTCTTGAAAATTCGACGGTGGAAAACTCTGGATAGTTCGAGATTTCTCCGGCACATTCGACCAGCTTGTTCGAGACTGTTCGGGACTTTTTCTAGAATATTAGAGGGGTGGCGCGTTACATTATTATCCATAGAAAACTATTAAAATAAAGGTTTTTCATTGCAGGTTGTCTATCGGTTAAAAAACGCAAAAGTATTGGCGTCATTAAGGTCTACTTAAAATTAACTTCCAGCACAAATTTTAATTGGAATATAGTCTTTGCCAACCATTTGGTGGCAGTTATACATAATGAAAAAAAATATATTTTGTAAAACCTACTCTTTATTTCCCAGGAAAACACCTCTTCTGAAATGCCAAAAAAATGTTTGAGTCTTTGGTATAGAAAATGGATCTGTCCAAAACAAAGTATTAAGAGAAAAAAACCAGCAATTAATCACGTGTATGCCGTTATTTAAGCTACATTGAGATGGTTTTGTTGACACGTGTCTGCATTTCACCTGTATAAACAATAAAGAGAAGGCCATCGTAATGTTAAACTTAAAACCACGATTAAATAATAAGCTTCAACATGTTTAATCTTTATTATGGTATGATGTTATCGTGAGCAGGTCTTCTGAAATCGTTATGGGGTTTATACATCAGCGGTTTTAAAACGTGAGACTACACTTCTCTTCCAGTAAAGGTCTGTATTTGATTTAAAAATATTATCAGTGGGCATCTTTGGGTAGCAACAACTATACATTACATTTTTTTAACTGTTTCGACTTCACTCTATATTGTAAGTATACAAGCTTTGCAATGATCTATAGAATTCATTTGATCTGTTAATTTTGCCAAAGGTTGTAAAATACTGTTTCGGAAGAAACATAAGAGATTATCAAATCTAAAGCAATGGAAAGTTATTTTTTGTCATAAAGAACAGAACAGACGCAAAATGGCCGCCAAAGTGTAATTAGTCTTTAGTTATTTAAGTAATGAAACAGTAAAAATTTGAAAAATTGATGACAAACCGCGTAATGGGCAACCACTAAAAATCTCAGTTCGAGATGATGCTGTTCTAAGAAGGACAGCCCGACCGTCAGAAATTTTAATCTGCTGAATTAACGTGTAAGCTAAAGAATATAAACTCTACAGCAGAGCAGTGGCGAAAAGTGCTACTCAGTGACGAATCAACTTTTAATATCAATAGTTATGCCGGAAATACTTATGTTAAAAATGTTCATTTTCAAAGTATGTAATTTCTACAATCAAACATCAACAACAAATGTGGTAAATAGAGCATGCCAGGATTTTAGGTTATGCAGTTTTAGCAGTTTCGGAGATAAGAACCTGAAATTCGTCTAAAACTTTGACCTCACTTCGACAACTTCTAGTAAATGTTTGGGAAAGTCGGTTACACAAGTTGGGTTTTTTAAGAAAATCTCGATGTTTCTGTTCACCCCATCAGGTGGAGTGAAGAGAAACAGTGTCTTCAAACACATGATTGTTTATATTCTACAAAATAAGGGATAAATAAAAACACAGGACATGTACATCGATGTATAGGGTAAATAAAAACCAATAGAACCCTGCATAACTTTAAGAAAAAGAAATTTTTAAACAGACATTAACAAGAATGTATAAAAAAACAAAGCATCAAGAAGCAAATTCAGCTAGTAAATAATATCATTATTTATAATAATTAATAAACGGTCAAGCCACTCAAAGTGTCTTTAAATACGATCGTGTCCTTGGAGCGAGTCAACGAACTATTAATAGGAGAAGACAGTTTAAAAACAATATCATCACTGCGAAAGTACGATTTCTCAGAGGTATTGAAAAATTTCATTGCACCTGAAAGGTTGTTGTAGAATATCCCTAAGCATTCGAAATCAACAGATTCTGAGACTTCCAACACATAATTTCGGCAAGAGTTTTTGATTTTGTCATAGACTTTTACTACAGCAAAGTTTCCAGGGCGCAAAACAGGGTCAACTTCTTCCTCTTCCTCTGAGATGAAGCCATCACTCGTATCTTGCACTGAAAAGTTGTCAACTAGAAGTTTTCGATGTCCGCGATGCAGGACTCTTTAAGCCCTTATTTTCCTGGCTTGTGGAAGCTTCAGGATAAATATCTGTTACACCCATGTTTTTACAAGGAACGGCAACAATTTCCATTTTTTTTCTTTCCTGACTTGGGAGAATTATTGTTTCTCAAGCTCTGAAGAAGGTCCTTAAAACTACAATCAATTTCTTCTTAGGTGAATGCTTCATCATTAATATCAGCCACTGGAGGAATGTCGTCTTGAGGTAACATTCTTAAAACCTGGTCACGACAAAAGGGGTACGATTCCACCTCTCCTGAAACCTGCAATAACGTTTTCGCGCTTTAGATTATCGCACAGTTTCTTAAGAACTAGGAAACTCGTTTTTTGGAATAGTTGTCTCGGTACGAACTAGATCTTTCCTCCACTGCTTCAAGATTTGTCGCCACAGAATTTCCATTGGCTGAAAGAAGGCGATTGTTTTAAATGGGTGTAATTTAACGGTAGAAAAATAAAACTGATGTTACTCTCAGCACAAAGTCTTATTGTCTCCGTTAACAAGTGAGACGACAAATTGGCTCCCAAAAGAAGTCAGGCACCTTAGTGTGAAAGAATCTATGAGGCATTTCCATTCTGCGAATATCTCATATTTACAAGAAGGTTTTCTTCTAAAGAAATCAGTGCAGCTTGACCGTCGTGGCTCTTCATTTGATTACCACTCTTCAAATGACGATACAGGACGCTGTAATGAATGTCATGTCTTTAGTTTGTTTTTGGGAGGTTAAATTCAGAGTTGATATGGTTTACGGCTACTGCAATGGCATCTTTCGAGTGATGGTTTTTCTTCGAGGGCCAGGAAGGTATTTTCAAGACATGCTGACGTAAGAATCTGTAAAAACCAATAAACTGCGAGAAATTAATCAGTGGATAATAATATTAGAAAATGCTGAATTTTAGTGAAAACAATTTTTTAAACGAAACTAGAATAACTAATTGGGAAATCTCAACATAAATCCCCTTGTATGACTTATCAAGTACCAATATTGTGTTTGTGTTCAATAATCTAACGTAATGGTAAGGTACTTACATTAAAAGCGCAAAATCTGTTCAAAATTAACTTTGAAACTAAACAACGTAAACAACGATGACTTATGGTGCCGTCAACTGAACGTGGCTAAATTTCCCCGATCATCTGAAGAATGACCAACTTCAGAAAATGATTATCCACCCTGATTTTTGATTCGATTTTTCGTCAGCTTTTCAATTTTTTTGCTTGAAGTTGTGTTGCTATTCACCCCATTGTTTCTATTTTCCATTTTACGGTACATCATAAGTAAATGAAAAAACATATTTTTGTTACATATTGCTTTTTCGTTTATATACCTCATAAAAGCTTTACAAAAAGTTATTTTTGTATGTTCTAAAACCAAAAGAATAGTACTTACATAATTAATCAACCTAATGGCAGGAATCTCTAATTTTAATTTGTAATGTTTTTGACCTTTTAAATTATAAACTTCTGAAAACATTTTTTTTATCACGATAGACGAATTCATTTTTTCTACATTTAAGGAATTTTTTATGTATTAGTAAAAGAGGAGGAAAGTAAAAAGACAATTTAAATTCCCTATAATACACCGTAATAGTCCAAAATACTTTTGCGAATGAAAACTTTTTTTCATCATCTTTTTTTCATTTTCCTTCCAGCATTTTTTACCTTCTTTAATTTGCATTCATAGAATTACAAGTTCAGAAGTAATGGTATGACTGAGAATAAATAATGCTCTTACAACTTTTATAAATGAAAATGTAAACAAAGTTTGTTGTCGCTGATATATTTTAAGAATCTTTAACTTTAAAAGCGAAAGTACACATTTATTTATGTATGATTTTGTTTTCATTTTAAACTGTCTATGAGGAATAAATAATTTTATTAAACGAAATACTTATTAACTTAAATAACATCTTTGAAAATTGGCAAGATTTTCATAACTTAATCAAAAAATTTTAGTAAACTAGAAATTTTAATTAATAATTATCAATAATATGAGAACGTGAAATTTAATTATTAGAAGTGAATTTTACTCACACATTCTTCAATACCTAAGAATTAGTTCATGAAGTTCCTTCATATCCACATCATTTCCAGGATTCCTCCGTGTGCTGTTGTACAGCCGCTCAGGCATTTCTAACATCTGCTATGAAATTGGGTTTTAGAATGGGAAGTAGCATCTTGTATCCACGACATCTTTAAGTCGACGATAAGTGATAGCAGACCTAAATTTTTAAATGGCGATCGATAAATGTTGCTACAGAGATGCTTTCAAAAGCTTTTCAGCAAAAACTCTTTTTAGAATTTATTAATGTGTTTAGAAAAATACGAGCTTTCAATTTTATTATATCCCCCTCCCCTAAGAAAAAGTAAAGCTTAGGTGACAAATATTGTTGGCATTTTTAGGTTTCAGTATAGAGCGCGAGTCTGTAAATTCTGTAAATCAAAGACAAACTTTTTTTTTGAAAAATGCTCCTACACGTCAATTAGTACTTTTAGCATTTTTAAAAAAAAATTGTCTTTGGTTTACTGAATGTATTCCAAGTTACAGACTCGCTCTGTATGTATAATAGAAAATATTGAAAAGTAGTAACTATTTTTAAATCAGCTTAAATTAAAATCTTTTAGTTTTTGTTGGCAAAGTAAATGTTGAATAGTCTTAAGCCGACTGTATACCTACTTAACTTCTGCTGTGATTGGATTTTGTATCATGTTACAATTACCAAAAAGGTATTGACTTCTTATTTATTTTCCATAACTACTATGTTTAATTATTAGATAAAGCAACATAATGTTCATATATTTCTTTTCAGTAATTATAGCGTAGATAAATAAAATATTTGCTGCAACTAAAATAAGTCGTATTTTCGAGGGCATATGCGGGTATACGCCGTACCTATAAAAATAAAATTTAAATAGCGTATACGTAAGCATTCGCATCGAATTGAGCACTATTTCATTATTTAACTGCAATAGACTTCAATTTTACTAATATCTCGTTTAGCTATCATTCCTCTCCCTCCCTCCGATCAAGAAGAACTTACAAAACCAAGCCCGTGACGCGCCGGTGTCGCTACGCTACTGACTACAGGCTATGGTCTTGCCTTAAACATAGAAAGTGCCTATATCCAAGATACAATTTAGCAATAAAACATTGATCACAAGCAACGTATATCTCATACTAGATCAGGGGTCGGCAACCTTTTTGGAGCAAAGAGCCATTTTATCTCAAATGTTTAACCCAAGATTTACAAAGAGCCCCAGTTGGCACATAAAGGAGTTTGAGATACAATATTTTAACGCAATATGGGTAAATATAATATTTAATATAAAAACAAATACAATACAAATACAAAAAACAAAACCTCAAGTAAGTAAAGAAAACGAATTAATGTGACTTTTGACTGCATTTCCGCACAGAGTTGTTTCATGTTCTTCAGTTTTAAACAAGCTTCGAAGCTTACATCATTAAGCTGACTTCTTAGCTTACTTTTGATAGCATTCATGTTGGAGAACGTCTGCTCACAATAATA